>JAGFBZ010000082.1:2382500-2500000 GCA_018398805.1 Hirundichthys speculiger | reverse complement strand
CTTCTCCTGTCATTGTTTTCTTGCATCTCTTATATGCCACTGCCATGATGTCCACCGTAGCTCGGTGACCTAGCTCCATCTCGTAGCCACTGACACCACCTCTGTTTATGTGACTTGGCATCGTAAAGCAGTTGACTTTTCTGAGATGGGATGATTTTTGCTGGTAAAGGACACGGGACAACCGGAGAGTACTCTGTAAAATCAGCCAAATATGTTTTCAAATACATTTTTATAGTCATATTTTTATACGAAAAAAACTCCTTAGTGCCACTTTAATTGTTTTAGTTACACTTGAGTTTTCGTGGCTTTAGGTTGTCAGTGTTTGTACAGCCCACCACTCAGGTTCTTTTAGTAATCTTTTAGTATTATGGCATAAACAGTGCCTGTGTCAAACTGAAACAGAGTCCTATGTTCTCCAGAAGTAGAGGTCCTGTTGCTTTATTGGTCAACGTGGAACCAAAGTCTGCAGGAAAAAAGAAGTTGGATGTATTCTCCAGTTTCATGAATGAAGTCAGTATAGAAGCACCAGAACCGCCGCTACATCTGTTGGCTGTACTGAAAGAGTAAAGTCTGCTTTAGGACAAGTCTGGTGCTGCTCTTCAAGGACATGAATGCTCTCTGAAGAGCAGCTTACCCATGGTCCTTTGCTGTGGTTGCCTTGGTATCAGATGGTCATTTCCTCTTTGATTAATTAAATTAAAAAGAAAACGACCAAGTTGACAAGTCTTTTGTAACACTGCATTCCAGGGTGGCTTTTTCTTGAAAGCACTTTATGAGGAAATTACTCTAATTCTCTGCTGATTTGTGACCTTAGTAGATATTTTCTTTATTAGTTTAAGCTTGTAATTGAAAGTCTAGTTTCATCTCCTTTTACATAGAGGGTTTTATGAACTTTTACAAATGTATCCCATTTAGAGTAATATTATATGCTAAAACACTGTGCTTTTATGTGGGCCTATACTGTAATACACAGGCGAGCTTTGTCACATAGAACCGTAGCATCACAGAGTCTGCCACTTTAGACCTTAAAAGTATATAATCCAGAGAAAACAGCACCTCGGGATAATTTCACTTTGGCAACATGGATATACCTCTTGTACAACGTCAAGAATTCATACCTTGCTAAGGGGAAACGTTTGAACAGGAGACTCCCGATGTGTTGGGGCTATATTAGCTATATATAACTCTAAATTTGAGTGTTGCCTTCACTTGAATCACGTAAGTGGGTGTTTCCCTTGCTGCACTGCTGAGGTCTTTAAATTCACTCCGCGTCTCAAGGTGGAGTGGCGGGAAGAGGATGAAAGGTCTACCAGGGACATATTGATTATGGCCTCAGAAGATTAAAGGGGAGTGAGGACAAATACGTTTATCATATCTGAGCGTAACATAAAAAAACCCAGAAATACCTGACATAAGACTGAATGTGTGTTCCAAAAATAGAGAAAAAAGCAAATAATAGTAAAAAGGAGTAAATAAGATAGTGTGACACCTCTTTATTGTCTTCTCAGTCTTATGGCTAAATGATACATCATTTGTAACCTTTAAACACATTAAACGACTGCTTAGACTGTTTATGCTGCAGTGGAAACCCAACAGCAGATTATATTTAATTACTGCAAAGGTTGCAATTTTTTTTTTTAGTTAATTAGTTGATGTTCATGTTTACATCCTGATTACAACATTGACCTTACCTTTTGAAAGATGGCTCTCATATACCAAAGCTCACTCTGTCTTAATTAACCGCAAATGTGCGAAATGACAAATATTTAATATTTTTTATTATTTTTTAATTTCGGTTAATCTGAATTCTGGAGCAACAGGGTGACTCAGTGCATCAGTTTTGTATGTGTCTTCCTACGTGAAAGTGTGCGTTTTTCCTTTTTAACAATAACAGGCGAGTGTGAAAGTGAGTCCAGGCCGCATCATCACCTCATGCTTAACCAGAAGACTGTTTCTACTTGTGAAACATCTACGCTGCACTTCTATTCCCTGGACACCACGAAATTCAACAGATGAGGGTTTCTGTCTAGCTGACTGACAGCAGTTTTCACAGCTCAAAAAGACAAATACCAGTAAATGATGAGCCACCCAGGACAGGTTGGCCTACCGATCGCTTTATTTAGTGATCAAACTAAGGGAAAAGGCTTAAAGCACAGGTTAAGACTGGGATGAAATGTTGGTTAATTATGAATTTCATCAGCCTGATCGGTATTAGAAACAGCAAGAGCTGGATCACCACAGCAGCGTTACGGCCTCTTTAGGTGTCACTTCAACACCTTTGTCACTGTTTTCTCACTGCAGAACGAAGTTCAGTCTTGTGAAAGACAAACTCCAATATATCTGATCATAATGAAAAAAAAATCACCTCACTGGTTTGCTCTCACTCTATAAACGAGTATTTTGTTCCTGTTTTCCTTTTAGTGGTTCTGTGTCGCAGGACTGGGTTTCTGCATCAGGGGCAAATTGCCTGAAATGTATTTGATGCGTTGTCCTGCACTCTGCCTGACACCCCCCACAATCCATGACTTGAATATGATATATAGTAAAGCTGTCAGGCTCATTATTGATTTAGGCTGATGTTGGCCTTGGTTTTGGGCTGGAGTCCAAACCTCTGACCAGGACTAACAATCTAAATGTCTTAAGTGTGGCTTACAGAATCCACACTGAAGGGCTCCTCGGCTAGATGTTATTTATTTACCTTTTTTTTTTTGTCTTCATCATTGACGAGCCTTCAAATAAAACATGCCTCGAGCAGATGGCTTCATTTTAGGTGACAGATATCATGTGAATAGCCTCAGCTACGACTGCATAGGGAGATTCGTAAAATATGACCGTAATAATGTTGGTTACTTTTATTTTTTAATAAAGCACCATTGTCAGTTCAGCATATATTATGCTTAGACGCTTTGTCAAAGCTGTAGTTGAAGTCTTTTTTTCTTTTCTACCATTATGATTTACCCTTGAATTAATAAGCATTCATAGTACCCCAGGATTTGACACTGCTTAGTTTGGAGGTGGTTGGTATGCATCAATGGACTTTTGCTGCTGAGGAAATTAAATTGAAAATGCAGGGGATTTCAGAGGTGTCTTTAACATGATATAAAGTGTAAGTGTCAGCAGAAGATTCTGGGTTCCTTACCTCTTTGTTATTACTGGGCTGTAGAAATTGATGATGTCCCTCTACTTCATGGCTGTTTCAATAACGTGATATGAGAAATTATTATTTGGAGGTGGGGACGGACTGATGCAGCAGTCTTGTAATGTCCATGCCTCTTAGGCTACGATGAATTTAAAAATAGCTGGATGCCAAAAAGAGAAGGTATTTGGTTTAGCAGCTGTAGTCAACAAGCCTCCATTTCTTTGATCAAACTTTAAAGGGGGATTAGTGGAGATTCTGCCCTGTATTTCCTCTGTTAATATCGTTTAAAGCACAAGGCAGCTTCAAGCTCTTCTGTTGCCCTGCAAGCTTGCTGTATTGATATCAAGATGTAAAGCATGGATTAAGCGCAACACACTCAGCCTGTGAAGATCAGACTGGCGAACACAATCTCAGCTGAGACTTTTGGATGTGAAAGGTTCGTAAAGCGGCAATGGATTATTTACTGTATAAAGAGCACCTAATTGGTCTGCTTGACACTTAATAGCTCACCCTGTCACTTGAGCCTAAGTTTATTTAGCTTTGAATGCATAGTTAAATGCATTCCCATTGGGGAAATCTCAAGGATCACTGGCGTCAGAGGAACAGGCTTCAGTGGTTGGCAATTACGTCTTTTTGAAGGAACACCTGCCATGAAACATGGATTTGGGCCTGCTGTTTCAGAGCTCCACTGAGAGAGCTCTTCATTCTTCCCAGTAAAATAGGAAGCGACGTCAGCTGAAGGGGCAAAGACTAATCATACTTTGAAATGAGTAAACTGCACTGCAGAGAAATAAAATCATATTTGCAAGGAGTAGAGTTTCTCTTTTATTGATAAACCTGCAACCAGAAAAGCAAGGCTAGATATGAGATATCAATTCAAATCAGTATCTCTTTGTCTTACCAAATCAGATAGTAAATGCTTGTATACTGCATGTAGATGCTACAATTTGAACATTTATAATTAGTCATTAATGATGGCAGCCCTATTTTATATCGAGCTGGAGAAAGAACCTACAATCATGGCAGACTTGTTGAAGGAGCTTCTTATTGCTGGAGTTATTTTTGTAGTAGACTCTCAGCTGACTGTATTGCAGAGAAGGGGGAGGTCTTTCATTTCTCCTTCCTCTGCTGTCTTCTGTCCTTTTCTCCTCTGTGTTTCAGGGAGAAGGAGAAAAACGGGCCGCGGCGGTTAACAGTGGCCGACCAGGAGAGGAGTGATAGGAGGCAGAAGCTAGAGAGGCAGACAATAGAGTGGAGGCTAGCTGGAAAAGATGGAGAGAGCACGTGAGATAGAAGGAGAGGAGAGGCAAAGAACAAGCCCCGGAGTGCTAACGAGTCAAGGTCACGCAGAGGAGAGGAGGCCCTGTGTGGATGTATGTCTGTGTGAGTGTGTAAAATGAAGAAGAGTGAGGATGGGAGGCTTACATAGTACAGAATGACAGGTTGGTGACAGCGGATTGGTTCAAGTGTGGGATTTGAGACGAGGGATGAAACAGAGGAGGTAAAAGAAAGAAAGTGCGAGATGAGAAGTGCTTGTAATGTGACTTTATAACGCTCTCTTAATATTCTTTTTAATCCAGAAGCGGTTTAATCCCTAATTCTTGAAATGTTTGACTGAAACTCCGACAGTATTGGGACATCTGCTCTTTTTGTGGTGACTGATCTATGTGAGTCAGATGCGTACACGTCTTCTTCTGTTTGTCTCTGGTCTTTTCTCCTTCATACCAACCAGCGTCCCTAACTGCCTTACTGCAGGTTCAAGTGTCAGTAGGTACCATGATACATTTTTTTTTTGTTTTGAAGTACATCCTTCCACCCTTGTCTGTTCTGAAAGCAAAGGCACAAGATGAGGAAGGCGTTATTCCCTTCCAGAGAGCTTGCTCTTCCTTTGATAGACCATGGGGAAAGGGAGAGCATTGCGTAATAGACAGTTGTGTGTTTTTCATCGAAGGATCGAGTGCTTTGAAAGTCGGCCTGTGGTTGGCCTGTGGTTGGCTGGGAACGTTCTTCACTCCGTTATCCAAGCATGATGCAAAGAGTCACTCAGAAACGTGATCACTGCCGTCCTTTCACACACATATTACTTGTGTTTATATCTCACACCCTTGAGAGATGAAGCTTATGAGCAGTTGCCACAGTGTTTTGGAGCACCAGCGAGCTGATGAGAAGGATCTGAGGTGGCTCGGGTGACATATATCTGGAGAGACAGGTCACAGAGCACCCAATAGAGTATGATCAGTGTGGTTGCAGAGGGTCAGGAGTTCATCCAGTGCGTGAGCCCTGACGTCACTCCCGTCTCTTATTGCTTTCGTTTTAGAGTGCCAACCTTAAAGTATTGCTGCCCAGTAGATGTGTTTAACTTTTAAGAAAATGCTTTTCTTTTCTCCCCCCAGTCTGTCAGCCTAAAATGGAATCACTGCTAATCCTCACATTAAACCACCAACCAGTGGAAACATAATCACATTCAGTTTAAGATTCCCAGTGAATACTCAATACATCCAAATGATCCCATTGGCAGACATCATTACCACACCAAAGTGAAATTAATCTTTTCACACCATGATTTTACAAAGATGCATAACAATAATGTAGCTTCCGTAATAATGCATTCAAGTCAATGACTGTGATTTTACTTGTCTCAAATAGACGCCTTGGAGCTGATCAGCAGTTTGAGATAAAGGATGTTCAACTTTCACATTAAAGTATTTGGCAGCTGATGAATACAGAGAGGGAACACGGAAGGAGAGACAGAAGTATGGCATCCTCACTTAAGTCCCAACAGGTAGAGGAGAGTATGTGGCAAAAGTAAAAGTGAGTCATTAAAACTGACCATAGTCTCAGTGTTAGAGATGAGTTGAACCAGTTGAATGTTTTTGTAGCTAAAAAGTGACACGCAAGGTGTATATCTGAATTTGATTTCAACAACATTGCACATGTCCCTTAGCTGTCAGCCATGGCTCCAATCTGCCACTCAAAGCCGTCTCATTCATAGCATCACTTTAAGCATTGCCATTTAAGCAGCTGAGGTTTACTAAAAAAAAAAAAAAAGTCTCTAACATAATTGTTCTGAATGGGAAAATTTGTAGTAGAGAACAAAGGTTTATCCTGTTCTTGGGTATGAATATGCTTATTACTCTTGTAAAGTTAGGCATTATAATATTAGGGATTAAAGGAAATGACTCACTTCTCGAGTCACCCTCAAGTGGTCATTTAAGGAATTGCAGAGTATAGTCACGTTTGTTTCATTTTTCACTCTGGAAGGTTTTTGCTCAAGTTTGACATTTTGGGAAAAAAAACAAAACATTTATTTGGTTTCTAAATCTGAGCTACACTGGAAACTTGATACTTATTGATTATTTCTGAGGATTATTATTACTTTTTTATTTTGGTGAATAATAATCATTTGACAGCTGTTTTAAACATACAAACTGGGAAATGCGGGGAGAGAAAGCATGGTGACATGCAACAAAGGGCCAGTGAGAGTGGTTCTGTGGTATTCTGTGTAAATAGAAGGTAAGTAAGTGTTGAACCAGTTTCCCAGTAATGTAGCTTTGCATAAAGGAAGAATATGAAAAAGGATAGCTGACTGTAACCAGCAGTTCTTGCAATAGACATTACATAATTGCACAATATGTTCTGTGGTAGTGTTAGAGCTGTTGAACTGTTATCTTTATTTTCAGTCTGCCTGCTGAGTCAAGCTAGGCTAAATCTATACTACCTGTAGTTTTATTGCAACTGTTCAGATATTAGACAAATGAGCAAACAGGTGTTTTCCTCAAAGCATACTCCAAACACCCGTGCTTTTTTAACTGACTGTTATTGTGAGGGTTTGAGGGAGACGACCTGAATGCAGGAAACCAGGCAGGAGTAATCAATAACTGAGTCCTGTATTTGGAACCAAAGGTTCTGCCTAAGCAAAGATAGTCCTTAAACCATAAATCTAAAACCAGCATAAGGAGAAGAAAAAGGCTGAACATTGAGCAGAAAGATGAGAAAAAAAAAAGAAATTTCAAGACATGGCCCTTGTAACAACTGGAAAACACAACACAGGGAAACCAAAACCCAACAGAACCTCCGGATCATGATAGCGGAATATTCATATAAAGATTAAAACCGTGTAAGAAATACTGGGAGTGTTATGCTGGATATCCGACATGCTGTTTGCTTCAGTACAGCATGTTCTACAACTTAAGAGTGTGTGCTTTTTAAAGTGTGCGTAGCTGTACCGTTTATTGGTATTAAGCAGAAAAAGATCAGTGTGTGACTTTGTTTGAGGCGCCCTGTTTCTGGCAACGTGGTCAGACTGACAGATTGGGCTGTATGAGCGCCACCTCCTCAGCTTGGCTGAACGTTACTCCCTCGTTCCTCTTTCCTGCATCTCATCATCCTAAACCCTTCTTCAGTGGCCATCAGCAGGGCAATTTCACATAGTGTGTCCATCTACATGTGTAGGTGTCCTCTCTGCGTGGATTTCATATCCTCACTATCCCATAATTGCAGCCATGAAGAGTGACTGACCAGCCGTCCTGGACTGTCGCCCTCATGCTCTCGCCAAGAGGGTTGCTTCTAACTGTGTGAGGTTAAAGTGCCAGAGATGGCAGCTAGCACTCTGCATGCTCTTGCCTTGCTCTCTTCCATTAGCGGCTTGTTGCTGCATCACGACCAGATAGAAAATACACACATTGAGGAGGTAGAGAGCTATTGTTCTGCAGAGCTGGGATGGGTCATGAATAGGATTCAGCAGAGTCATTATGCTTGTCTCTGTGTGGGCTGTTTTCAAGTTTGTGTTTATACTAAAACACCACAATATCAGAATTTTAACATCAGTTATAAGTATGCCTGAGTTTTGCTGATCTCATGATGTAGTCAGCTAAAATGATATATACCATAAAATATACTTTTCTGGCAGTTTTATTACTTAGGCATAATGTTTCATTACTGATTTTGTTGTATTTTACTAGTCTGTATGGGGAGGGGGGCTTACACAGGTTTTCAGTCAAGCCTTTATGTTGTTGCTCTGACTAATTAGTGATTATTTTCAGTTTTTCAATGTCAAGGAAAAAAAAGAAAAGTGGAAATATAAAAACAACACTTAAGCCTGTTTGCATTATGCAATTGTGATAAGATATTTAACCGAGGTAATTGATGTGATGATTAATATGATTATTGTGAATAATTTGATGAAGCTGTGGCAGTGTGTCTAATTTTGTCTTGTAAAAAAGAAACTGAAGACTCTTTCCACCCCAAGGGTCAGATGATATGCAGAGCATCTAGTCCTTATCAAGACATGAGCAAATACAACCTCTGATGAACAAGAAAATATGAAAAAAAGCAGCGTTAATCTGAAGTTATCCTCTTTGTGTGATGTCATCAGTCTCTCATATCGTTGTGGAGGAACCTTTGGCCACATTTCAACAACTTCGCTTCACTTCGTTGAGGTTTGTGGATGTTAACTGAAGCAAAGCTCTCTTGAGGACCTGCGCTGGTTTACAACTCGACTTTGAGTGGACAGTTTCAAGACCTTGATTCTGTCACTCTTTTGTAGGTTTGCTGGTGTGTTTGGGATCACTGTCCACTTGCATGAGCCAGTTTCTTCCAAACTTCAGCTGTAGGACAGATGGTCTCACATTTGGTCTTAGAACAGTTTGGTATGGAGAGAGTAGTTCATGGCCAACTGGATGACTGCAGGGTGATCAAGGTTCATCATCGACCCTCTACAGCCGTCTTTCATAGCTAGGATGGCATCGTTGTGCTGAAATGCTGTATTTGTTTGGTTTTACGACAAAGGTTGCACTGTTTATTTTGTTCAAACATCTACTACTTTGGTCTGACCCGGAGGTCCTGCAGCTGGATCCGGTTTTACAACTTTGCAAACATAAGCTGTACTTCTGCCACGTTCTTCTGAGAGAGAAGAAGCTTTCTCCTGCCTACGTTTCTGAACAAGCCATATACTGTTGTGGACTTGAACATTTAACATGCTAACTGAGGCCTGTAGTGTCTGAGATGGAGCTATTGGATTTTTTTTGTTGAGTGTTGCATGATCTTGACATTGGGTCAAACTTAAAATCTTCAATATGAAAGACTGTGCTTTTATTTTCACATGAGTGCACATGAAGGCTTATTTTACTGATTACTGATTTCAACTGACACACTTCTCTCCACTGGAAAAGAAACGCATGCGTTGGACCCATTTCCTTCTCTCTGCAATAACTCCTACTCATTGCAAGTTGCATTGCTTTTCCGCGTGCTCCCATCAGGAAAACTATGGCAGCGAATACTTAAAGGGATTTGCTTTGGGGATTTCGCTTCTAAACGGAAACGGACTCCGTTGTCCTTTTCTTGCCATTTTGGTTTCCTTGCTGAGGATGGGATAGACGGAGATCAGGGGTGAGGCGGAGGAGGAGGTGACTGAAAGAAGCAACCCAAGGCAGGAGAGATAGGTGACGTGGGGAAACCTGACACAGATGAAAAAAAAAAAAAAATGCATAGCTTCATCTCTAAAACCCAAATGTGGATTTACATGGCTGGTCCTGAATCGTTAAAACATGTATATGTGTGTGTTTTTGTCTGCCTGTGTGGGTAGGCAAATTCAAAAGACTCACTGTGTTTGGGATTTATCAGCTGGATATTTGGCTCAAAATGGCTTAGTACCTGTGAATACACAAACACAAACACACACAAAATCAACATACTAATGGTAGCATCTGGGAGACTTGTGTTTTTGTTCTTCCTCCCTGCCTTTTCATCTTCAAAAATGATCCGGATTACCTTTTTTTTATTGCTCTTCTTGATGCTGCCACCAGTCATCTAACTTTTCTGTGGTCACCAGCTTATCGTTCTGTGTTTGCCTTAGCAGCGGTGTGAATTTGTGCAGCTGGAAGACCACAATGAATCGGATGCAAGCCAATTGTGCATACCCAGGAGTGAGCCGACAGGGCTCAGCCTTGGACTCAGTGGAGCTGAGACGCACCAGATTGGGCTGACTCGTCCAAGCAGTATATTTCTGATTGGTCTGGGCTACAAAGATGAAATGCGCCCTTTGTGGCACTGCTACACACATATAACACACTGCAGAAACCTCTTTGCAGTCTCACGCTAGCAGCAGCACTTTTTTTAATATCCACAAATCATATTTCATTTACGCAACATTCATTGATTAATGCCAACTGCCCCAAGACCATTCTCAGTGATTATAGCTCTCAGGCTTGGGAAGGGCCACTGATACCCTTAATGAGTCATAAAAAGGGAAGAATTATACACTCCAATAGTCCTGACATTGGGTGATATTTCAATATTTGGTTGCTCACTCTCAAAGTCTATTTGCCTACAGAGTTGGCACATGCTCAAATGCCCTCAGACATACATTTGCACAAGTAAACAGAGGAATCTTGACTTTCCAGTCCCACGGCGTGCTTTTTTTTTTTACACTCAGGATATTTGGGTACATGCAGAATCCTGTTTCACTGCCTGGAACAACAAACATGCAGGTCAAACAGAGAGATCGCAGAATGCACAGTGATTCAGTTCAGCTTGCCACCATCAGAAAAAGCATGGTGATTACATAATCAAAACAAGAGGCCTGAATGCCTAAAACCCCTATATGATAATTGTCATGGTATCATCCAGCGTTCTGGATGTGCTGAGCATCCTGCCCGGGGTGCCAGTTTCTCTTTGCTGGTGATGTTTTTGAGCTACCACAGTGTACAAGCTGACTCTGCCTTTAGTATTGTATGTTATATGTAATTTTCCCCATGACATTAGCGATGAATTGTGACTCAGCAGACTTTTAATGAGATGATGGAGCTCTGCATGATAGGCAAAATTTCTATCAGAGAAAGGGAAAAACGCACGCATAGGGAGTCTTAGTGAGGCTCTGACAACACCTTTTTGTGGTTTAATTTGTTTTCCCCTGTTTGGAACGTCACTGTCCCCTTAAAAACACCTCCTAATTATAGAGCAACATAGCGGGGAGGTGAGGACAAACGAGGGGAAAGGGAAGAAGGTAGCCCTAAGAGGAGGTTGAATGAGAGCAGCTGTAAGAGATTGAAGCAGGACAAGGAAAGTGCTCATATAAAGGATAATTTTAGCATTACTTAAAAATTCCAGTTAATTTTTGATTATCATTTCAATGTGAGATTCTGCAGGGAGCAGACTGGGGAAAACATGCAGTGACTGCACATCGGACATGACTGAGGTTTAACAGGCATGTGTTTCCCAGCTTCTTCTGACAGCAGTCTCTACCTCTTATAGCCCCTCATTAAAGACTGTTAGAGCGGGGCGTATTGACATGAGACACACCAAGAAAGACTCAAGTATAAAACATCAATCTCTAGCACCTGCGATGTGCTAGAGATTGATCTGCGGTATTTACTGTCACTTAGGTTGTTTTACATACTGGTTTGAGTAGAAAACGATGGGCCCTGGTTTAGTAACGATGTTAATATGACCATTTTTCTCCAGGTAGTTTTCGTTCAGATACATGGCTAAATACAACCTGAGGCAGAGCAAAGCGCACTCCCTTCTCCTTAACTCCTCTGAAATATTAATATAATTTAAGAGGCTATTTCTATTCAATATTTAACTCTCTGCTGCAGTTGTGTTTTTTTTTTTTTTTTTAACCGCTGGTCAGTATCACCTTAGATCACCTTCAGGAAGAGGACAATTGGATCGGAGGAGGAGCTGATGACGGTTGGGGAGCAGGGGAGTTTGTAGTGTAGTATGAGACGGGAATTGGTTTTGGAAGTTCAGTGGAAATGAATCTCGTGTCCGTTCGGCTGCTTCATTTTCTACCTCTTCCTCTAAACGCGGCATGCTGTGCTCCTTTTCCCACTGTATATTACCCAGCAGCCCTTTGTGTTATATGCTCCTGACAGATTTGACAGCCTAGACGTGGAACTATAAAGTGCCTCCTGTTAGTTTACTACCTACCAAGAGATCACAAGCAGGTATTTGGAGTCTTTGGGAGGCGGAAAAAATAAATCTAATTTTATTTCAGTTACATTTTCTGGTAGCATCATAGCAACATTGCAATTCCTCTTGAAATGATCCTGTCTTTTAAGTGGAAAGAACATAATGTCACCCTTATATAATCACTCTGGTAACTGGTTCCAGTCTAAAACAGACATGCTTAAGCATATGACCATATTTATAGCACTGACCTGCGGTTATTCCGGTGCACTCTGATGGGGAATAGGAAATTCAGCGCATGCATTCATGCTGCCATGATGTTTCAGTGGTTTTTAGGCACTCATTTCAATGTCAAGATAGAATATCAAAAGTATTCATTGCTCCACTTGTTGAATAACGCCTCACACTTGAGTTCGAGATGGAAGCCGTCATGCCTGATAAAAACACTGTTTTCATCGAGCATGAAGGTTTGTCTCTCTACTTCATTCATATATAGATCCAGAATATTTAGCAGAAAGTGCTGCAGATGCAATTCGATCCAATCATCACGCCACGATAACTGCCATTCAAGTTCAGACGTAGACTTTGGCAAGATATTTCTGCGAGATTCGTGGATCTCATCCCGGGCGGTGTTCAGCTCTGATGGGAATTTAGCCAGCGTAAGTGCTGGGTAAATGCTTGTATCTCTACATGTATCTTTCAAAATCAGTGAGCAGCTCCTCATGCAGGTGTTACTGCACCCAAACAGCTTTCAGGATCTCCTATGATCAAATTGCTCAAACAGCTTTAAAGCAGTGGTCAGTGATGCGTGTGACTTCATATTCAGTGTAGTGTGAAAGCTAGTGCCTCCCTGGCTGCATATAGAGGCTTCAGCTTCAACTCTGAACAGACCACTGAAAGTTATTTGTGTAGAACAAACAGCATGGAGATTGTTTCATGAGGGACGCACTTAATAGCATTTATTGTGACAACAGTAGATCTGTGGCTGAGCACAAGTGATTTCCTATGTTCAGCGACGTCGCCGTTCCCCACAGAGTCAAATGTGTGCCCAGTGGCCGTTAGAGTCCTGGAAAATGTAATTGTTGGTTGAGATGGATGCGTTGGGTGCCATGAAATACTGAACATATGAAATTTCATATATAACATAAAGCACTATTTGTTTCGAATCAAACTACAACACGCTTGGCAGTCATTGTCGAATATGTAGTTCATTTAGGCAGGAGATTAGTGATACGTGTAATGAGAAAACCCAGTCTGGTTCTTTTTTCGCTTTGCAGTGAAAAGCAAGCTAGTGAAAACCCCCGAGCACCTGCAGGCCCATGTTCGTTCACTGTCTTCCTCGAGCCAAGCGGCAAAGCCCCGGCCAGCCTTATGCATGGTCTCCACTGCCTCTGCTCCTCCCAGGCCTTCAGTCTGACGGCCCCCAACTAGCACCGCCTGAAGGTGGCTGTCCTCTGTGCTTGATTTTTTTTTTTTATTTTTAAAACTAGCACTTTTCTAATACTATTTTGGGCGCTGCATGCAACCAAAGGTTTGCACAATCACTCAGTCCAGATGCAGAGACAAGTGACACTTTGGCCCTCCCCCCACCCCCCATAGCCTTTACGTATTATTACATCATCTGCTTACGAGCAGTGCTCTGCTCAACCATACATCATTGAGAAACAGTGTGGAAGTGGCACCAGTTGTCGCAGACAAGGGTGAAAGGCTTGAAAGGGGAAGCGCGTTTCGTTTAAATTCACACTCTGGACAGTTCTGCCTGCTTTCTCTGCCTCTTTCCTATTTTTTCCCTCATCTGAGATCCTATTCTCTGTGATGGCGAGGCCTCCAGAACATCCTGGTGAATCACCCTGCAACTGCAAGCTGAGCCCAGCTGAGCCATGTCCGAATATCACCCTAATAGGCATAGACACGTACGCCCCCCCCCCCCCCCCCCCCCCACACACACACACACACACACACACACACATACAGGCATACGTCCATACTCTCTCCTGAAAGTTGTGTTTCATACTTGCATCTCTTGTGGTGAAAAGTTACTTGAAAAGAAAATGAGAGAGCTGTGTAAAACCATTCCATTAAGGAATAGCTGCAATTTTTTTTTAAATTGAATTCATTTGGCTTAACGGTTCTTCTCCTGCTGGGGAAGTTTTTATTTTACTTGCCATTGTTTCTTTAATTAAGATTTAATAATATTCGTTATAGTTAATATTATTTGCTCGGGGGTCATGCTCTGGGTCTCTGAAAAGCGCTTGGAGACAATTTGTATTGTAACAGACACAATACAAATAAAGTTGAATTTAATTATTGCCTTGTTGTTTAAACTTTGTAAAATTTTTATTTGATTTCAAATCACTTTAGTAGACTTTTGTTTTTGCTGTATACATTTGGTATTTGACTTGTGATGTTTCAAAAATCAGTTTCTCGATTTTATATATGGTGCTGTTATTAAAAAAAAGTAATCCGATCCTTACCAGGGCTTAACATTTGATAAATACAACATCAGATGAGCCATAACAAATGATAAGTCATATCCTGTCTTCTTTTATCAGAAAAAAAGATGCAGAAGCAGGATATAAACAACAAAGTGCACCCCAATGATTGAACAGCTTTAGCTTGACCTTTAGCTGCAATAACGTGAAGTAATCATTTCTTTTTAGTCACTCATATTGATGCGGAGGAGCTTTGGCTCACTCTTCTTTGAAATGATAATTCATTCAAAGGTGTGTTTCCACATTCTTTTGGAGAAAAGATTCTTTCCCTTGGCATTTTCTTGCTATTCTGTCCCAACCAGCCAGAATTTTGCATTATTTTATCTTTGAGCATTGCATGATCCGGTTTTGAATTGAGCTTGCTGAAAGATCCACACCCGACTAATAATTTACTAACTTCACTGGTAAATAATCTTTCTCACGGCAGGAACGACAGAAGGACTCCAAATCATTTTGAGTAGCCTTAAATCCCTTTGCAAATGAATGATGGAACAGTTTGGGAAGGGTAATATCATGCCCTCCTCATTGGTACTCAGCCTTCAGCATCAGTGGTGTACTGACGCTCCACACTGATCACCTGCACCTGTAAACTCCAATCACTCCATTCTCCTCTGGTCCTCGTTATATGAACCCTCACTCTCCATTGTGTTCATTTGTAGTCTACATGTCATATGCTATGTTTTTTTTTATTGGCTTTTTTATTGGCTTGGGTAAGTCGATATCTTAACTCTCCAATTTGATCCGAAGTTTCTCAAGTGTTAAAAAATGCAGGTTATAATATCGATGGGCAGCATTGCTAAATTTTGATATTTAGTTTTTTTCCCCCTTCTTTTTCTTCCTCCTCAGCATGAGTGACTGCTCTGCCTTTATAGAGGTGGTCAGATTTATAGGTTATCAATTTATAAAGTGCACGTGATCAGCAGCGCTTAACTGCTGCCGAGCATCTTAATTCTTTTGGCAGCTTTGTGCTTAATCTTTGATACACTGCTTCTGCATTTTGGTGCAGATTTTCTTGAATAAATGGTGCAGTGAAATATATCGTGTTGTTTATCTGAGATCTTGGTTGCCTAATTTTAAGACCTAGTAGGGACTAGATGTTTTTTTTTTAATTTATTGTATCCTGATACAAAAAAAAAAAAAACTTAAAACTGAAAGAGGGTGTAGTCTCTTTTAACATTACTCTATTATATCATGCCATTATTGTTAACCTGAAAACCTGAAAGTGTTCTCAAGAGCTCCTCAATTGGATTAAAGGTCAGGTTGGAAACAAATCACACGGCTGCCCTGTTTGTCCTTTCAGTAATTTAACAGGCCTCGTGGAGACATGGGGCTGACAGGCATCCTGAGGCAGCATCACTTTGCCTATTTCATCTGACCCATTGCACATGATGGGAAAAAGCTCATTGAAGGGAGTTAAGTAATAAACCATGCATCAAGATAGTTAAGGGCCTTTGTTTTTTATTCCAATTAGAATAAATAATAGTTGGAATGCCAGTGAAATGTGGCGTTGTGGCCCCTGGAGAGGGTTTAAAGTAAATTGAGAAAGTGATGGAAGGCAAACCACCACTGCTTTCAAGTTTAATTATATATAATTGAGGCAGAAATACTATGTTGCTCGTTATTATTCTGCCAAAAGAGACATGTCCCTGTATGTGATTTCCAGACTTAAATCTCACTCTTAATTCCTCTTGAACTCACGTTCCCTCCATCATGTCTCCCCTCCGCTATACCAGTTAGCCAAATGACATCCTTGTCATGATGTCATGGTGATAAGGTCAAGGAGCTGCGAGAGTCTGTGTGTGGTTGTATCGCTGTGTTTAACGGTAGGCCAGCCTGCCATTAATCCTCCGCTCCCCTGCCAGCCAGATGGAAAACTCTGCTGATTTAGTTGACGTGACAAACAGCGACATGCATGATACAGTACTGCAGGTATCATGGCTACTCCCTAACAGCATTACAGAAATGATATTGATGGGCAGAAAGAGCCACTCTGTGTGAGTGCCAAGCTTGTATCTCCATTACAGTTAGCCTATAAATGCACTTGTGCAGAAGAATTAAGACAAGCTATTAGAATGTGTAGCTAGGTTAAAACCTCCTCAGGTGCTTTGTAATAGAGTTAATGTGGAAGGAAAATTACAGGCTGCTCCCTGCAGAAGTGAGGGCCACAAGGACCAGTAGCGGTGGAAACTATATTTCCCATGAGATGCAGAGCGTATCCTGCTGCAAGCGAGCATCTGCATGGCATTGTCAAATAAGACTCTTTATGCTTGGTACTTCCCAGCTGTAAACTGTTGACAGTTATACAAGCAAACACATCAACGAGCTGTCAAGAGCTCCATAACAGTGTTTAAAACCAAGAAAACTGAGTAGATTATGTTCTTAGGGAGCTGCCTGTCTGCAAAATCTGATGACTTTTGAATCAGGGGAGGCTGATACATTAAGACATACCATACGTGAATGGATGTGTTTCATTAATTTGCCCTTTCTTTGACTTTGGCTGATGCTAATAAGGGTTATTTTCTGTGGTGTCACTCCAGCTGGAGTCTAAAAGCAGAGGAAGTATTTAAATCTTCACTTGAATCAGAGCCAACGCAGTGTCTTCCCTGAGGCCTTTTTGAGTCTACAGCACAAAAGAGGACAGGACTACAGTCGAACTTTATGCATAGCACACTGAACAGAAAGGTCACCTGCATCTTAGAGGTGGTCACTGGAGGGGTGAGATTCTGTCCTCCGTCTGACGAGAGCTGCAGACAAACACAATACACCCTGTCATCGAGTTACAACGCCCTCCCTCCTTGTGCTCCTATGACCGTGTGAATTACAGTTTGGTGGCCTGTTGCACACACACACACACAGTCGGTCATTATTTTTTTCTAAATCAACCTTTCGCTCTTTCTCACTAAGCTGCCATACACTTGTTCATCATCCCCTTATCAGCGACTCCTGACACCGGTTGTGATCAGGCTGTGGGTCCCAGGTGGGGCAGAGTGATCGCTCATCACAGCAGCTGAAGTTAGTCAGTGAGAGGATTTGACTCCAGGGAATGGGAATGCCGCCTGCAGAAAGACAAAGCACATAGACACGCACACAGTCACAGGAAAACACACACACAATGAAGGATAGCATCAGGTCATTTGAGGTCTGTCTTTTAGTACCTTTTTTTTAATGGAGTCCAAAGGGAGGCAACTTTGGCTGGGCTGTGGCAGAGTCAATCTTCTAAACTACAGCCAGAGGCTCTGGTTTGCAGGGTTTTTTGCAGCCTGGTCTGTCCAGACAGGTAATAAAGTACTTTTTATAAGCAGTGTTTAATCACATTAAGGTAAAGGTAGAGCCCTTTAGGTAGTCAGGAATCAAAATTAATTCATTTATGACAAATGGAGTCTGTCTGGCATTTTCATATGAACTTTGCTCAGCGGATGTGTGCCTTTTTTCTTTTTTTATAATGACATAAAAATGCTCCAAGCTAAGCTCTCTGTGCAGTTGTGTTGTCTGATGAGATTGCAAGTAAACCAGAACGGATATGCTTAGACTTAGCTGCTTCACTGTCATTTGACTGTCATCTAGCTGTCATTCAATTAAAGTTGCACTTGTCCTGGCAATACTTTAATTACACCCTTAATAATTGTTTTCCCATTTTTGAAAGACAGGGGATATTAAGGCTAATATTTTTAATGTTACAAGGAGGACTGTAAATTAAACAGAGATATCCAAGTGCAGAGGCATGCATACACACACACGTACACACATGTACACAAGCACAATGAATGTATTCAACTCTGTATCCTCAGGCAAAACCGATTGAGTTTGACTTGTATTAGATTTTATAATACCACCCACATGATACATCTGGAGCATCCGAGACCTCTTTGTCTTGGTTGATGTCACCAGCACTGAGCTTATGGTGTGGGCAGATGGGGACTGTAGGTCTGTATGCATATGCACAAGCTGCACAAATTGCTTCTCAATAGCATTAGAGTCGAGTCCCTCTTCCCTCACTCCCACTCTGCTTTTTCCCGCACAGCTTTTTCTCCACTTTCTCAATTTCTTCACAGCCCAAAAGTGAACAGGATCCCACTCATGTCACTGTGCTTGAGCTGTGTTAAGTGGAAGAGTATGTGTATGGGATGGATGTGCGACGGTCTGAGCACATGTGCGCGTGCACATTTTTAGAATGGCTTAATGCCATGCCTAAATGCCTAAAAAAAAAACTTTCAACACAGATGGTAAAGCGATACTCATTAAATTAGAAGTTACAGAAGGGCACAGATGATTTAAAGGTGATGGAAATTTAGTGCTGACTTGGGGTAACAAGTCAGAGGGGACATGATCAGTCGGTTAAAAACAAGTCTATTAACATTTTATTCCTTGAGAATAACATTTAATGGATGACGTGTGGGGGAAAATGAAGTGAGAGCTCTCTGCAGCCTTTCAGGATTCAGGCAAGACAGATCTGTCAATCCAAGATGTATTAATGTGATTATGCAATACATGTGACTGTTGTAAAAGTGAGAGGAACACAAAAGAGTTTTTCACTGTATCAGATTTGATTTAATTTGAAGGTGTATTTGATTGTGTTATCTCTGCTCTTAAAGCGTCCTATTCCTACTATCAGCAAAACCAGCCAATGTAACTTTGAACTCCCATCATGGTTGTCTCTTGCAACAGCCGTGTGCCACTTTACTCTGCTGCACATCAGCACGAGACTAGTTCACAGAGCTACATCATGGTGGAGGCAACTAAGGACTCAGGAAGGTAATGACAGGTAGAAAAAAAAGAAGAAACAAGAGTAACTCTTGGACAGTGCTGTGAAACCTCCAGCCCTATAGAGCAACCTGCTGGGCTAAAACTGCAGAAGCTTCAGACAACTCAGTGTCAAACCACTGGTCACTTTCAAACAACAGGTATAAATGATTTACAAAAACTACATTTACAGAAACCACTTATATCAAGGTTTGCAAAAGAGAAAAGAAAAATAGTACACCCTCTCAGTTTTAAACTATATCCTACCAAGATATACCTGAAAATCTTCTTCTGATCCTTAAAATTAGATAAACACAACCCAGGATGAAGAACAACACATGACACATTACAGTGTGCCATTATTTATCTAGGACAGTGATTCCCAAAGTGTGGGCCGCGGCCCCCTGGTGGGCCGTCGAGGTACTGCAGGTGGGCCATGAGAGGTCATTAAAATGAAACAAATATGTTTTAAATCCTCAATCTTTTTTTAAATATGTTTTTAATTACTGTATAATACTAATGACATGATTTAAAAACATTAAGAAGTAACAAAACAAACCAGTTAAGTGTTATTGTACCATCATCTTAACTTAATATGACAAGTGTCATCTTAATTGTTGACCTCTTACATTAATATCGGATCATGGTTCCTAGTCCTGTATGTTGATCACAGTTGTGATTAAAGGTTTCGGTCAGCTGCAGAGATTTTTCACATTAAAATTGGGCCTTGGTATTCTGAAGTTTGGGAATGACTGATCTAGGACAAATGGAAAATTACACAGCAGTATAAAGCTAAGTACACCCAATGATTCAGCAGTTTGTAGAACAACATTTTCGCAGTAATAACTTTCATTTATATATTAATTTTCTGTATTATACTATCAGTCTCTCTCATTTTTGAATGAATTATGGATATTTTGAATATTTCTGTTCATTGAGTTCATTGGCACTCTATTGGGCCTGCCACACCTTTTCAATGAGACAGAGGAATGGACTTTGACTGGGTCATTGCAACAGTTAGATTATTATTTTTTTTCCGTTATTCTGTTGTAGATTTCCTAGTTTGCTTCGGATCATGTTCCTGTTGCATGACCAGTTTCTGACCAAGCATTAGCTGCCGGACCGTTTTGACTCTAGAATACTTGGAGGAGTTCATGGTCGACTCAATGACTGCAAGATGCTCAGGTCCAGTGGCTGCTAAAACAAGCCCAAAGCATCACCCTTCCACCAGATGGTGAAACATTTTGATGCTCATCAACATTTTTTGACCATTTTTCTTACTGCAGCACTTCACTGTTGACCAGCTGCGTCCCAGTGAAATCACACAGTCGAGTTTCAAAAAAGTTTGCAGAGTGCCATAATTTCTAAAGATAGTAACTGCGGGGAAAAGTTTCTACTGAACAATGTCAAACAATGCAGTGAACTCAAAAAACAAACAAACAAAAAAAGAAACAGTGAACTGAGCACCAGTTTGCCTGGATCTGTCTAACTTTCTCCATTGCTCATGGCAGTGTCTAATAGAGATGCGCGGTTGAACCGCGCACCCGCGGGCGGAGCGGATAATCCGCATATCGGGCGGATGACTCGTCAAAAAATAATACTTTAATTAAATTCGGGCGGGTTGCGGTTGAAGCACTCAAATAATAATAATAAGAAAAAAATATTTTACATATTATTAAAAAGGATGGCGGGTCGGTTCGGTTTTGAAAATTGGTGAGAAAACGTTCCTGCAAATGGATAGCGGGCGGATAGAGATTTTAAGAAGCGGTTGCGGGTTAAAATATACGTCATCCGCGCATCTCTAGT
The DNA here is from genome assembly GCA_018398805.1 of Hirundichthys speculiger. Taxonomy (NCBI): domain Eukaryota; kingdom Metazoa; phylum Chordata; class Actinopteri; order Beloniformes; family Exocoetidae; genus Hirundichthys; species Hirundichthys speculiger. The sequence continues at coordinate 2,478,916 of JAGFBZ010000082.1, read as the reverse complement.
GTCTAAATCACTTCTGCCTGGTGGGTGTGCTTGCTACCGTCCTACATATGCGTGTGCAGTTTTACAGCTTGATTTCAGTGTAGAGAGTAGAATGAGCTCCACTTTGTGATGGAGCATTTCTGAATGTGGCACGATAACAGGGCACAATGACAAATGTAAATATGAAACCATTAGATGTTAGCAATGGGTGGTTAATGTTGACTTTCTGGCTCTGCCTGTACTGCTTGTACGGTTGCCAACTAAGCTATGATGCATTTTTGCTTTTAGTAAATGTCTAATCTACATTTTTAGCTTCACCAATTGTTTCCTTTTCTAGCAGGGGCTGTATGACAGTAGCAATAATCGTGGGCTGAGCAATTAAGGGTTAATCTAGCATGCTGTATTATATTGGACCAAATGATACAACAGAAAAAAAGAGAGATATGATTTGAGTAATGGTACATTTTTCCATTTCACAAATTTTGGAAGTAGAAAAAATTGCGGTTCATTGAATGACTCCAAAAGCGAATCAGTCCCATTGTCCTTCAATGTTAAACTGTCTAACTTTTTAGCAGAAATATACATATTTATAACGTGTTACAGAGAAGGTTCACCAGGTAAAATTAGATAAAGCCACAATTTTACAGTGGGGTATGAGATAAGTATTGAACTCATTACCTTTTTTCTGTCATTTCACATTTTTGCACAGAAATTCATTTTTGGACATGTATGGTTTGATTTCTTTGCACATGTGCATGGGTTGTTACCAACATCTGAAGAAGGTTTTTAAAGTCAAAAGCAACTTTTTAGAAATATATTTTACTGACAACAATAATGACTTGCACAATTAGGACTTTTTAGGACAGATTGCAGTGTATGGTGTTAACCTTTTTTAATGGCTAGCTGTCATTACTTTAGCGCCAAGCATTTTCAGAGAACTTGACCTCTGAGCTGTGAATAAAGACCTAACAGAGCATAATTATTCTTATTTGAAAGATAACATGGCTTGTTGTGCTGTTATGTGGACTAACAGACTGCTGTGACCAGCTCTGGGTTGTCTGGGGGAGAAACATAGATAAGCAGCTAACTTTGTCCTTGTTTAAGGCTTCTAGCCAGAGATAACCACAGGATATCTGCTAATGGGTGGCCAACTGCACTCCACCAGCAGTCCCAGTGCGAACCAGGATGGTTAGGTGACTGAGAAACAGTAAGTCCCGTCAAAGCTCACTCAGAGCTCAGCCATTTTGGCTCTGGCAGCACTTGTTTTGGATGTTGCCGCTGTAGCAACATCTTCAAATAGGATTTATGGACACATTCAGTCAGAATGAATGCAAGATAATGTTAACAGAAAGTACTAAAATGATGAGTTGTGGTAACTGAGATAAGGGGTGTGTGTGTGTGTGTGTGTGTTCCAAACAGCTGCGATGCTTGCTGTTTCTACCCATTTGCCCATTTCTGGTTTAACTGGAATTGGATGGAGTCAACTCCTGTCAATATGGCGTCTTTCAGAGCCCCTAAGAAAGACTTCAAATGGACTCTCCAGAAAGAGTGAATAACAGAGGGTCTGTACAGTTCTTTTTATTTAATCTATGGCGATAGTCTTTCCAAAGGTAAACATTTGAGAAGATCCTGGCGACATGGGCGTAACCACGCATTCTTTGGGGGGGTCGTGTCCCCCCCAATACTGGGAAAATACCAATCTGTCCCCCCCAATAATATGTGTAAACATGTTAAATATTTCCTCCTTTTATGAAACCTTGGCTCAACAGTCCGTCTCTTGTTATTTCCGAATATTTACCAATCAATTTATTTCCGTTTATAAGGAACAATAAAGTGTGTGACCACCCCCTCCCAATTGTACACTTGGTTGCGCCCATTTAACGCCTCTCGGTTTGAAGCGCCGGCTCCGACAGAGAAAACAATAGAGCGTTGAATGTGAAGGAGGAGGGAGCAATGTGTTTACCCAAAAAGCAGAAAAAAAAGCAGGACATACGAAGTTTTTCAGACAGTAAGCAACTAGATAGCTAAAGAGGAGTGATGTTGTCATACTGAGTGTGTTAATTTTTAAATTAATTTGAAATATTTAGCTCGTTAAAAAGGGCTCAGTTTGTTAGTTGAGCTAGCTAGCTTGAAGTGAAGAGACTGTGATATGATATGATGTGGTTCCGTGTGTGCTGCTGTTTCTCTCTCCGTGTGTCGTTGTGTATGTGTGTGTGTAACGCTAGTAATACAAGCAAAATATTCAACGTATCAAATTAAAAAGATCCTCAGGGTCAGTTCTTGTTCTTCTGGTACAATAATAATATCTGGTCATAATGCAGGCAGCACAGAGAGACAGGGAGAGGAATGCTGTAAGAACAGGCCAGACAGGGACAGTCTCTGAAGACATGGATGATCAGGTGAGACACTGGAATACAAGACTCAACAGCTTGATGACATTTGTTTTAACCTAAGCCTACGTGTCAGCAGTAAATAAAACTAGTAAGAAAAGCAGAATATTCTAAATAAAATTTTCCTCAGGGTCAGTTATTCTTCTGGTACAATAATAATATCTGGTCATAATGCAGGTAGCACAGAGAGACAGGGAGAGGGATTGTGTAAGGACAGGCCACACTATTTTTTTCAATGTCAAATGAATAAATCTGTATATATATTCAATTAACATCAATATTTTACATTTAATTCTTTGTACAAATCTATGATTTTATTCACATTAAACGTTTCAGTGTAAATGTGCAGACATTCATTTTGAGACAAATCAACAAAATACAAATTAACTTGGAATTAAAAGTCCATCGTGTGCTATGGACTTTATGTTGTTCCAATCACAATATTTACATCAACATGCTTTAGGCATGTAATTTTTCCCAGCTGGAAGTAGGGCTGGGCGATATGGCCTAAAAAAAAAATCTCAGATTTTTTCAGAAAAAATCCCGATTCACGATTTAAATCGATTTTTTTCACCCCCTACCTAAAATCAATTTGTAGATGACAAAGAAATTGTTCAAAACAAGTTTCAGTTTTATTTTGTTTAAACTTTCCCTTCTGGAGTTTCAGTTACATAAACAAGCCACAAAAAAAGAGATGGCAAGCCCTGCCTGCCATTGTGAACAGTGACAATGTAACTTTTCAGTAATCTAGTTTCGAAATGACACAAAAAATAAGTAAAACATAGTATTATAAGACCCCTTTTTTGAGGTTGACAAAATAAAGTGCAAACAAAACTCTCAGTTACCTGAACATGTTTTGCATAATAAGGAGGTGCTTGTGTGGTAAACAAAAAGTATTTGGGTACTATTTTGATTCCCTGAATTATGTTAACTTAACTTAAACATCTGCATCAAATAAAATTAAAAATTTAATTTTAGGCTTCCATTCTAATTTACGAGGCAAGGCAACGTCAGAAAAATATTTGCAGCCTGGTAGCACGTACCTGGGATCCAAAACTTTGAGCAGGTGAATAAACCCCGGCTTTTCCACGGTGTATATGGGCACCATATCTCTTGCAATATACATCACGACTGCATCCGTGACAGCTTTCCACCGGGCTCCTTTCTTATCATACGGGATACAGTTTGTCAACGTTTCCAAGACGGTAGGTTGTTTTCTGGTGGCGGTGCTTGGGCTGCCGCGGTCGTTTTTTTCGTAGGGAGCAACACCTCTCCAACTCGGCAGCATGTTCTGTTTAAGGTGCTGCAGTAAATTGCTAGTACTGCTACCTTTGGTAGCAACAGCCTTTAAACAGACTTTGCAGTGATGTGCTGTTTGTTCTGTGTCTGACGCCACGAACCCGAACCAATTCCAAATAACCGAGGATACGTTTCTTTTCTTCGGTGTAAGATTAGCACTGCTTGCTTGTTTGTGTACCTAGCGCGGGTGGGGAGGGGGGCGCGCACTCCGCGCTCTCTGAACTACGGGAGCCCAGCAGGCAGGCGCTGGTGGCGGATGTTAATGAGAAAATCGATTTTCATTAAAACAAATCGACATTAAGTACAAATTCGAATTAATCGATTAAATCGATTTATCGCCCAGCCCTAGCTGGAAGCTATCCTATTTGCTACTATCTCAGAGAAATTGCAGACTATTCCTTTAAATGTGATTTCAGATGGTCAATAAATAAAAATCACAAAACTGTGGGAAATGCACCTTTAAAAAAAATTCTGGAGGAGGGCTCTCATTTGGACCCCCCCAATGTCTATACTATGGTTACGCCCTTGCCTGGCGACACTAAACAATAAACAGGGGACCAATATTGTAGTTATTCTTTTCTCTGCTGGATGGTTTATGCAGACACTGAATGTGTTCCATTCATCCATCCACTATTTATGTCCGTTTAATTCTAACTAGGGTCACGGGGATCTGCTGGAGTCTATCCCAGCTCTCTTTGGGCGAAAGACAGGTCGCCAGTCCATCGCAGGGCCACATATAGACAACCACTTACGCTCACAATCACTCCTATGGGCAATTCAGAACCACCAATTAACCTTACATGGATGTCTTTGGACTGTGGGAGGAAGTCAGGAGTACCCGGAGGAAACCCACGCAAGCACGAGGAGAACATGCAAACTCCCTGCTGAGTTTTGAACCAGGAACCGTCTAGCTGTGAGGCAACAGTGCTGCCCCATTGATTGTGTTGAGCTATTTAATTATTTTTACTCCTTCAGTGTAAGATGCACTTATTAGCATTTCTGGTGGATTAGCTGTTAATAGCAGTAACTGCGCATGATTTCCAGGACAAAAGAACTTAATGTGGATATATAGCATACATGCACTGGATAGAACCCGATTACAAAATAGCACTTACTAATTCAAGTGAAAGTTTCTAGGGGGCACCTACAATAGAAATACATGCAGGCTTGTTAGTTGCTTTGGAAAAAAAAAAAAACATCTGCAAGATGAGTAAATATACATGCAAATGTCAAAAGGTGACCCCTATTTATGTTTTCTGCATGGTTCATCATTTTATAAAGATGCTGACTCTTTTCCTTGGACCTCTTTAGCTTCAGCCCCAGTCATTTATCACGCTAATATGGAAACCATGATGAATGCAGAAAAACTGAATGTGGGGCTTAGCTATTTGTCCTTTTAGATAAACGTGAACATGCTGAATATAATAAAAACATGAAGAAGGCACTAGTGACCAAGTATACTGAAAAAATGTCAAGTAAGGTGTTGTTTACTGCATGCAGCGACCCTTAACAAATCAAATATGGGTATATGCAGAAAATTCATTGGCCCTGAACATGGAATAATGGTAGTCATGGTTGACTTAGTTTACAGCTCACAAACTCATTACTAGGATGGGCACTAGTCCACCTCCGGAGTATCAGCAAGCACAATGTGGACTTAAATCAATAAAGTCAAGGCCACCACAGGGACTGGTGAATAATAGCTTATTTGTAACTGTGGGAAGCAGCCCTGGACAGCCTGAAGCTCGTTGGCCACTAGAAGCTCATTCAGCTTGATCAAGCGCCCGTTATATATAACAGTCATTTGTCCCTGTGTGACACATAGGAGGTGCAAAGTGGAAAGAGCACTTACAAAGAAGAGGGACGTCTGAAGAGGATGTATTCCTGATTCAAGAAACATGAGGTCATGAGGTACAACTGATGATAAGTTGAATCCATGATTTAATATTTATTCACCCGTGACAGATAATTAACCTATAAACCTCACAGACAAACAAGAACACTAAGATAACACCCAAGCAGGCAAGTGAATTAACTTCGGTTAATGTAGTGTTTAGAGTTATTCTGTGATGTATGAGAGTAATCCATTATTAATGTGTCTTGCACGTAAGGCAGGAACATTTACAAATGCATGTTGTTAGAATGCAAGAGACACAGCCTTTTGTAACTGTATTGGCTTCTTTGTATCTAACACGTTTAAGTCATTTATTTCAATTTGGCTAGTTAATTCAGTCTTTCTGAGCAGAGCAGGGGGAGAAGGCACTGATAGATTATGTGATAGATCAGAGCACAGTGTATCGTCTTTATCTAGTACCTAGCCTGGGAGAGAGCTGTTACCAAAATGTTACCTTTATCACTGTTTCAGTCACCGTTAAAAGCAGATAATATAAAATTATACTCACTAACTTTATGACAGTGAAGCCTGTTGTTAATATAATAATAAGAATAATAAGAATAATAATGATGATGATGATGATGATAATAATGATAATTATTATCATTATGAGTAGTAGTAGTAGCCTTTTCAATTTGGATTATTATTTTCTATTTTTAATTGAAATTCTATCATTTAGAAGGGATAGTCCTGTAATTCACTGCCTCTATGTTTGCATCTCTCCACACATATCTCTTTCAATTATTCTTGTCAGTCAATCAGCTCTTCATGTAGATATAGTCCAGCTTTTTTTCCTGTCATTTGTGCATAACCATTTTTATAACATGCCTCCCAGTATTTCTTTTTTTTTTTTTTGTCCGTTTTTATATACATTTTATATGATTGGTGAAGCTGTTAATAACAGTCGGTCTCTGTGTTTCCAACCTGCCCTCTGTGCCTTGCATTTGGGACTTCTTTTGAACTGAGACACAACAGATGGTGCCATTTTACTGTATTTGACACCATGCACGTTCCACGTGATGCCTTGCTAGTCAAACTCTAGCCCAGTTTCTCACTGGGTAGAAAGTGATCTTATTCCTCATCTGAGAAAGTCGTGGGTGGCTGTCCTTTGACTTTAACTGTGAAACGGCCTCTTCGACAGCACAGTAGTGCTTCAGCTGAGCCGCCGGAAACATACTGAGTTCAGAGAAACAGCAAAGCCTACTGTATCCTACAGGGGATGCAAGAGACACTCACTCTCACCACAGGTGCTCTCCACCTGTCAAGTTTCCATGATATGGTACACCTCTCATTGATTTACAACACATGGGTCTTTAGCATTCGATGTTAAATCAAATGCCAAAGGCTTTAACCATGTACAAACATAGGAGTGTATGCATATATTTTTTTTCTCAGTGTAATAGTGTGAAGATGAAATGTAGTTTCTACCCCAAATGCAAAACAATGGACAAGATCCAAAATGTCCTGTTTTTTCTAGTTGGCTTTACTTCATTTGCTTATGTACATCCATTTTCTTTTTCATTTCTGGCTTTCAACAAATTACCCAAAACATTTATTCTTTTCATCCTGAAGGTATGTCTCAAGGAATGGCCCTGTCAAATTCCTTTATTTCAAAATTCTCCATTCATTTGCTATTGGGGACTGGTTAGGACTGCGGGCAGGTCAGACCTGTAAGTGTTCCTCGGTCGTGCAGCTTGTGATTTTGCACTGTCTTCTCAAAAAATGCATGGACACCCCTGGGAAAGATGTTTTCTTGAAGGCAGCATATGCTGACCTCAAATCTCAGCATAATTTTCAGCATTACAGAGGTGCAAATTACTTTTTCCAAGGATACTGGTAAAACTAGCACAGAGCCTGTGTGTTGGACAAGCTGCTGGTTTAAGTCTGGATGGTTCTTTACGTCACTGAACACATGGAGGGTGGAGGGAAGCCTTGGAATGGAGCACACTGTGCCCATTTATTCCAAAACAGATCTAAAATACTGATTTGTCTGATCACAGGATGTTTTCCAATGTGGGACGGTCCATCCCATCCTACCACCTTTTGCGAAGTTTAACATGAGATTTCTCTCTTGTACAGTCAACTTTTCTGTGGTACTTGTGAATGCAGCTCCTTATTGGAGTGCTTGACAAAGGTTTCTCAATGTAATCTCTTCCCTATGTGGCTATATTAGCTAATGATGAATGCCATCTGAGGGACTGGAGATCACAGGCGTCCTGTAGTCTTGCATCCTTGCCTTGTATACACGGACATTTCACCTGAATCTTTTAATGACATGCACTGCAGAAGGATAAATATGCAAATACATCCCATTTTCTTTTATGAACATTCATTTTAAACACTGACATCACCTGTTTGCAGTAACATTGTTATTATTTTGACCTCTTCATAGGCATTAAATTGCTCCCATACCAACTTTTGTGGAATGTGCTGCAGGCTTGAAATGGAGAATATGTATAGTGTGAAACGATGAAGCTGATTATATCGTCCATACATACTGTCATTTGGGCCTGTATGAAAGTAACTCATCCATAAAAAGAGGATAGAGTCTGTGCCTCCTGTCAGTCTACATAGCAAACAGATCAACAAAACTTGGGCAGTATACATAAATGGTGATGCCACTTGACTCAACTGTGAACACACTGAACCATGCAAAAAAATCTGCCTTCCCACTGCATATTTGTTAAATATTATTTAGCTAAGATTTTAAGAGAAAAGATTTAGAGGTATTTGGTGTGTCCACAAGAGAAGCCATATTTCACAGGTCCACCCAAGAGGTGGTTCATATTGTTTCCTGTATGAAGTATAGAACATCTGTAGTCGATGCCTCGTGAAATGATCTGTCAGAATCAAATGGCGATTGAGCCTTGCCAGCTTGGCAGCTTCACAACATCACGGTGAGCAGGAAAAAAATAAGCTAGAGCAGCAGGTGATTCTTTGAGCACACAACAGAATTTGTTGCCGCGACTGACTGCTCACATAGTTTTTATGTTGCAGCAGACAGCAGAGACGGACCGAGAAGTAACTGATGCACCCTGGTCCTTCTTCTTCTGTAATTCCCAGCCTTTTTTCAGTGAAGTCAAGCTCTGCCCTTCAAGGCATCTTGATTTATTGCACACCAAACATATTCATCACTACATTGTTTACTCATACGAGAATGTATCATTTGGCTACACAGTGTCAGCTGTTGTCTGTACACTCTGCACGAACTGAAGGTAAACCAGATGTAGATTTAGAAGATCTCTATCTGTCTCCAGCTAATGCTCAGTTGCACTTTACAAAAGCTCCAGCAGTGTTTGATGAGAATTAAGTGCTGGGGAGAAGTGATAGGGCATTATACAAAGTAGGTATTGTGAAGCAGTGCCCATTAAACAACATCCTTATTAGGTGCCCAGTAATAAAATAAATAAAGTAATCCAGGAAGAGGCGGACTGCATTAGAACCAGCAGATGTGGTCTGTGGTCTGGAGCTTACTGGTAGGGTAAACTGCTAAGGAAGGAAAGCCTGACTGATTTTGTGTTGGGGAAAATAAATAAATTAATAAGATTTAAAAAATAAAGACAATTGTGTTACTAAATCTGATGGTTTTCATATAATTTGATTGGAGGATTGTCGAGATGAAGTAGGTCAGGTCAAGTAAAGTGAATTTCTTGAAGAGGTATTTCTAAGTTCTGTTGACTGATGATGCTCATGAATGGTAAACATTTGTGACACCTCATCCGCACCATTTTGTGATGGTCTGTATCAGTTTAACAAACTGTGTTTGCAATAAAGAATGCCCACACTATTTTAAAGCCATTCATGAACTCAGTCATTCAGGGGACAAGAAATACAGTGACCTTCAGTGATGACGTTAGGAATTTCAGTGAGACCTGGGAAGACAATATTGACCAATCTTGGGGACTTGGGTTTTTAGCTGGGGTAAGGAAACTGCCAGCCTGTGCCTACTAAAGCCCAGCCTGGGTAATGGGGTCGGTGCCTTAAGATGCATGAGCTTCCTACCTGTAGACTCCTAGTCACCAGTGCCTGTTTATCACTGGCCAGATCAGGTGTTGACTTCGGCAAGCATGCAGCCTCCAACTACAATGTATAGCTTTTGCTGACTCCCCAGTTGTTAATCGACTGTCTTTTACTGTGTAGTACAAGTACAGAAATGGGCACTTTGAAGTGGCGATTAGGTTGTAAGGTTTGGAGCGTTCTGAGGCGCTGACCTCTTCACCTCAGTTATAGCATAGAGAAACGGTGTGGCAGCATGCTGACAAGACACTGCTCCAGTTCTGCCTGTCCAATTAGCAGTTTCCTCCACCCCTGAGGACTGATCCCTTTCTGTCTGCCTTTGCCCACTGCGTGTGAACCAGATCACCTACACGGAAGGCATTTTTCTGCATGATTAAAGCAATGCTTGCTACATGCTAAAGACTGACTGCCTTACTTGTTGAACATAGAAATTTAACCTCTTGCATGATTTAGCCAGTCAAAGGGGTCTATTACAAGCTCATTTGCAAAATCACTGGCATTACTCACCCCAGTACACAGTGCCATTTGTTCTGTCTTTTATGTCCATATAAAAGCGATAGCCTCTGAAACCTAAAACAAACAAGCAACTTTCAAGTTCAAGAGTGCTCTGACATCTAAAGGCTTTTGATCAACGGGATCAATGGCTTGTTAGCCTTACTTGTCAGTTTTACCCAATGCTCTCATTTCAAATATGATTCACTACCCTCCATTTGGAAGGTTTTTTTTTTTTTTTTTATTCTTCCCCAACCCTTGTTTAAGTTCATTGCCTTTTTTATTATTGCATCTCTGGTAATTTATTTAGTGGACAAGGCCTTATTTTAACCTTTCACTTAATGCTTTGCCTGCTGGAGTAATTTAAGATCAAAGTTGTGTGCAACAGAACCGATTAAATTAAATTGCCTGAAAGCTATGAAATGTGTTCAATAGAACACATTTCAATAGAAGTATAGAACCAACCATCGTTTTGGAAACTGTTTTTTGCTTCTCTTGAAACAGATGTGCTTAAAGTGTGAATTCTCTTATCAGGCACTTTCTGATTGATGTCTTAAAACTGCAGTTGAAAATTAGTTACAATAAAACAATTGCAGGCCAATTTCTAATCTTCCCTTTACTGGAAAAAATATTGAGAAAACATTGATTCAGCTGAATAGTTGTTAAATGCAAATTTCAAGTTTAAGAAAAAAAATCATAGGACTGAAACAACTCTGGTCAAGGTTGTAAATAATGTTGATCTGACAAAGGTAGGGTTGAGATAAACCCTAAACCTACGATACTGTGGACCATAAAATCCTACTTCTCTGTTGTTTACATGGATGAGCATAAATCTGAGCTTATTCACATTAGGTGGGGAGTCCCTCAAGGCTCAAGACTTAGACCACTGTTGTTCAACCTCTACTTCCTCTTGATCCAGTCATATATAACTATGTTGCTTACCACAGCTACACAGATGACACTCAGATTTACTTGGTTATGTCACTAAATGGCGATGGTCCATTAGAATTACTTTGTCAGTGCTTGGAGCAAGTGGATAGCTGGATCCTTCAACTAAAGGCCACACAGAAATAATTAGAATAAACAGCTTTTTATCACCTCAAACAAAGATCAAGAGTCAGAGATCTGATGTCAAGAGCAGATCTAGAGAAGTTCATTCATGCCTTCATCTCCAGAAGAATTCACTACTGCAACACTCTTCTGTCTGGTTGTCTCCAAAACACGTTTAGATAGCTTCAGCTCATCCAGAAGGCTGCCGCCAGAGTTCGGACAAGAACCAGGACAACTGAGCACATTACACCTGTTCTGAGATAATTACACTGGCTACCAGTTACCTACAGAACAGACTTTGAAGGGTTGTTGTTATTTAACAAATCAGTTAAAAATGATTACATTTCTGTAACATTTCTTACATTTCTGTCCTCACCGTAGGACATAAACCAAGTGGAGCTCTGAGATCTTTAGGGGGCAGTCAGCTGTTCATCTTTGTTTAATTTAATTGTATACTGCAAATATTACTGCACTGTTTTTACTCATCTAAGCTTTATTTTTTTTCCTTTTTTTGTCTAAATCTGTTTTTTTTTTGGGGGGGGGGGGGGGGTTATTATGGATTTAATTTGCATCTTTATGCTGTTTTTGTTAATTTTTTTTCTTTCCTTTTCATCTTAAAACCTTTGTAAAACACTTTCAGTTGCCTTCATGTATGAAATGTGCCACACAAATAAACTTGTCTTGCCTTTTTATCCTTCAGCACAGCTGCACACCACTGTTCTCTGTTAAAAGGGGATGTATATTCCATGAAATGGGAAGCAGAGTCCAGCTGCCCATTACTGTGTGCAGTAACAGGCCTCTTTGGATGCAGCATTTTTGTTAGAAGCTTTCTTCTCCAATTGCTTTTATGACCGATACAGCTCATAAACTATGTAACGCCCCTCCCCAGCAACCTGCCAGCCCCCAGCCTCCGACCTTCAGATTAAGCACAGGACGTAGGCCCTTACATCAGCTGCTGGCTTTCAGGGATCCTGACATGCATCCAAACATCCATCACTGAACCACTCAGCACTGCTGCTACCAGAGCAGTTCTGTTTAAGATGCATGGCTTTCACTGCTAAAGTCATACTTGACAATGGACTCAGTTTAATTTACCTCTCTGTGAACATACAAGTAGAACATAGTGTCTGTTTCTGACCTTCTATGAGTAGAGATCATCATTCAGGAGACAACTGAGTTTCACTGGCATTCTCATGTTTTAGAGTTAGCAATCTTTTTGACTAAAGATAAAGATGGCTAAAAAATGGGGGACACTTGTAATGACTAATGCTGATTATATCTTGAGAATCCGAGCAAGATAAGCAGAGTCGGATCAAGTATTTTCCAGTCTGGGTCATTTGCTGTTGTCAGGAGATAAACTCAGGTAATGAGTGGGGTTTAATGGGTTTGGAGGGTCTACTAAATTATACTTATGCGTGTTCCAGGTTTCCGTACAGAACAAGATCTCATTTTTTTCTGTGGTCACAGAAAGATCTGCACTCAAATAACATTATATGCTAGAAGGATCTTCAGGTCTTATATACAATGTTATTTATTTGATGGCAACTGGTTTCAAAAAATTAATTTTCACCTAAAAGTTAAATACAACTAATGCAATAAACTGTTCTACTCCTCTTGCTTAACCTTAAATATCACTGTATTAAGTCCTTTAATGCATGAAGAACTGCATTAAGAAAATGTAATGTTAAACCAAGATTTTGGAAACAAAAGAACCAGTTAGGGTTAGAAAGAAGAGGGGAAAAAGCATAGTTTGGTGTAAAACATAGTACTTATGTATTCTGCATGTTCCTCAACAATTTGCTACTATGTGTCACGAGATGATGATAGACACAGCAGGCTCTTTTTGCTTGGAATGTACATATGATACCTAATTGTGGTGTAAAATGGAGACATAGATCTGGGAACACTGGACTGAAAGCTTTTAGCCACAAGTAACCATGTGGAGTCAATTTTGTTAAGGGTTCAGGCTTTGTTTGATGTGTGGTTTTACTTTTATCTGCCAAGAAATGTGATCTGATTGATTTCTTCAGGTTGGCCAGCTTTTACGAACTGCCATTTTATAAATTTAATTACACTGAAATAGACTGAATTTTAATAATATACAGTGATCCCTTATTTTTTACGGTTAATGGGGACTCCCCCCCCACCCCCTCGGCGTAAATCAAAATCCGCCAACTGGAGCCGGGGCCCCCTGAGCCTCAATAATATGTTTAAAATATGTTTAAAAACCCCCAAAAAGTAGCGAGGCACTGCAGCGAAACAAGACAAAGGCTCAACTGTAGTCTTTCTGTTACCTTCACAGCCTCTGGTCTCTGAACCGTAGTAAACAAACTGCTGTTATTGCTGTTATTGTACTATTTTTGGCACGTAATTAGTGGCTAACACACTAACAACAACAAAACAAAAAGTCCGGTTTACTCTGCATGGAACGAGCACTTTATTCTGGCACTGCAGGAACTTGTAACATCACACAGGTTGTATTTTTCGGCTCCTGTCAGTTAACAGAGAAAGCAAATCTATACACGCTGGACTTTTCATCTAACCCTGTATTCTTCTGCCGTCCTACGACACACACACTCCATTACCCATAAGGCCACATCATTACCCATAAGGCTACCTTCTTAAAGGGGCCAGGTTGGCTCACAGCATTTCTTCACTGTGCGCACAACATCATGTGATGTTTCCGCCATTTAAAAAAAAATATTTTTGAAAAAATCCGCGAATAACTAAAACTGCGGAACTTAAACTGCGAAGTGGCAAGGGATCACTGTAGTACAATTCAGTACACATTCAGTTGAATCGGATTCAATTGGCTCATAATTGGATTGCATTTAATTGGCTCCTGAATTTGTTACTTTCCCCAGAAAATAAAAGTATATTGAACTGAGCTGGACTAAATTAAAATGTAGGGAGGCACACACAAACGCACACACACACACGCACGCACAAACACGCGCAGATGCACACACAAAGACACACACAAAGGAATGGAACTGAATTACATTCAACATCTTAAAAGTCAAAGATATGTGAAATATATTTGGGTTTAAAACAGTGTATGAAAGCATGAAAGCAGAAACTTGTTTACAGGAATAATCCACAGGGCATGTCTAAGTGTCATCAAATCGCCATCTGGTCTTAAAGACACAGTAACATATTATGGAGAGCACCACTAATAACACTCATACAGCCAATACAATTCTAATAACTTTGCTGTAAATCTGAATTATATGAAAGGGATAAAGAATTTCTGCAAACACCGTGCCAATCACCACATAAATAAAATATTTGATATTAATTATTGTCTCTGCCTGAGGGTCTGACTTTTATATAATAAATTGTTTGGCAAAAAAGAGCATGAAGCCAAAATCTTAAATGTACATTTGTTGTTCGCTATTTGTGAATGATAATTTTGCATTTATTTTCTAATTTTGTATGACTGAAAATAAATATTTTTTTTTCTCTTCCTAAAGTTTAAGTATCTGAAAAATTTCCATACATGTGCACAAACTAAATTGCTTTTTGTGGTGGTGTGCTCTGTGTAACATTTAAAATACTGTGTTTAACTGGAAGTCTAATTATTGCCTACCTGTCATTGTCCCTGCTGTCACAGTGTTTGCTGTTCTACATGACCTCTAGTTCCTGATGAGGACTCACACTGACCCCAGAACAGTAACTGAGGCTGAGGGAAAGTTGTCATTTTTAGATATAAAACAATTTTACTTCCACCATTGCCCCTTTCTGAGCCGATCCTTTCCCAAGACACAGTACGTAGAATAAGTCAAAGATATGATGGAGACATAAGATGAAAGGCCAGCCAGTTGTGACAAGCACAGGAAGGGAATGAGACTGCCATTTGGGAGAGGACAAACCTAAAGCCTTCTGTCAAAGTCGGTCACAGAGCAGACTGAAAATACATTCTGACATGCATTCGTTGGTGGATATTTGGGGTTCAAAACTGTTGGAGGAAAGTCACAAATTTTAATGCATTAGCATCGTCCCACTGTGCAAACATCAAAGCTCAATGAGGTTGTATATCCATGTCCTCAAAAGTGAAGCTATTTTAAATGTGGAGAATGTGCAATCTGAAAAAGTGTTGATGTGTGAGTCAGCTCTGTTGCACATACACAGATTCATAAGAGCAGCAATGGATGATGTTTTTTTTTTGTTTTTTTCCCTGAGCCACCTCTCCCACTGGGCATCTAGTGATGCCCATTAATCATGAGCACACTTGTATTGTCAGCGCAGCCTCCCCTCCCTCCCCTCCACCCTTCATCCTGTCAGTTAACAAGCTGTGACACCATGACAGTGACGTGCGTGCAGCACTGACTGAGACCTGGCTTAGGTCCTTATTGAAAATGTATTGAATACCTCTGCCACCAAGGGGATTGTATTTCTCAGCTTCTCGTGACAAAATGTAAAATTGGCAGCTTGGCTTGGTGATTCAATTCAATGTGGAGGGAGAAAGCCTGGCTTTATTTTGGGTTGACCTTCTCAACAACGTGCACAGTGGCGTACAATCACCTCATCCCATGGTTTCATTTTACACATGCCGAAGAAAGTATGTCCATGTATGCAAAAATAATAATAATAAAAAAAAATATATATATATATATAAATCTCATTGTTTTCTTCCCTCCCCTCTCCCTTTTGTGTGGGTGTATGTGTTTGTGTGTACAGGCTCAGTGTCCCTCAGTGTGTTCCTGGTCTCCCTCGCAGTGACAGTGTGTGCTGTTTGGCTGGTGGCTCTTTGTGGCGTCTGTGGTTGGTGTCAACGCAAGCTGGTGAGTTTGCACACACACTAACACATGTACAAGCACGAAAACACACAAGCTTGACTGACAGATACGCTCTTGCATCTTCTAGTATTTGTTGCCTGTCTAATATGCCTCATTAATCAGAGTACTTTTATAAATGCAGAGTTTACAAAATGACCTGAATAACAAATAAAATGTGTGCAAATATTAAGATCATTTTAGCAAATGTGTGCAATCTTGCTGAACTAAGGATTTTCTATCATAAAGCTGTTGTTATTGAAAATATACAGTGTTAAATAACACAAATTTAACAATTTCCTGAGATCTTAGCCAATCGACTTTCCCGAAAGCAAGTAGATTATTTGTGTAGTGAGGAGGAAGACATTTGATTGAGAAACATCAGAAAGAAACGTCAACCCTCCACCCCACCCCCCAGTGAATCCAGCGTAAATGAAATGTCTGTGACATGCTTAAGTCAAAGTACCAGAGACAGTTCTCAGGCGTATCTTCACAGCTCTGGTCATAGCAATTGGTTTTAGGAGCTTGATGGAATCTCTCCCCTCCATTTTCCCCTTCTTTTGTGGGGTGTGCCTTATTAGAGACTGGTACTACAGATTTGTGTAACAATGGAGATGATACATTTGGACACAAACTCAGTCACTCTAGAAGGATGTCATTATTGTGTGAGTAGATATGAGAAACCAAATATTCAAATACTTTTGTCTGCAGTTTGGGTTCAGCCATGGACTTTGGGTATTGAAATTTTTTTATAGTCAAAATGTTGTTGCTAATCATGCAAGAAAAAAAAGTATATTTTTGTTCTTCTTCATTTAAAGGTTTGTCTTTCATAAATAGGCTTGATAAATCCTTTTTTGAGGCTGACATTGATAACTGCTGTTTTCAAAAGCAATATCTCCCTGATGTTTTTTTTTTTTTTTAATTGCTTAACTGGAGCTAGTTTCCTGATGGTGCACACAGTAACAAATGGGAAATTGGATTTTCCGTGATCTGACTGGAAAAAAAAAAAATCTAAACTCCAACAAGAAGTCAAATATTTCAGTTTGGATTTAAATTTTTTCCACATGTAGAGCATTATTACCTCCTTCCTCTCTAGAGGTTTAAGGACTGCTGGTGAGCATTTATCGTTAATAGCAAAAAAAAAAAGCTAAAGCTAAAGGGTTTCAGATTCACTGTAAATCTGAGCAGCTCAAAGAATGAGATAATTTTAAACCCATTCAACTCCAAATAATACAGGGTTTAGGTTTTTCAGGGCTTGTGAATTGCTAGTAGTTCCAGACATCCACATATATTTTCATCTGTCCCCTTTAACAGTTGAGGAGAGAGGTTTAAGATATTTTGCATTAATAACAGTTTGCAGAACAGCTATGAAAACATATTCAGTTACACCATTACGGTTATACCAGGTGGTTAATATTGATAACTGAGTGTGCAGGTGTTTTGTAACAGCAGGTGGATGAGTTCATTTACCTGCTGACTGTGTACGTATTACATTTGAATAGTGTAGTGCTGTGGTTGTCAGCCTCAGACTTTCTGAGTAGTTATTAATAGAACAGGAATATCTTTCTATCTGCACAAATCCACACGGGCAACATACTATTTTTACCAGCATGATATAGTAAGTGTGAAAAAGAGGTGAAACAAAAGTGACAACTGTAGACTTACTGGCTGACAAACACAAAAATATATCCCACTTTCTATCTTTTAGACATCTTAAAGGACACATTTGCTCCTTCTCAACAGGTTAAATAATTTCCAAAGGTCTTGATATTCATAGCTGTCAGTTGTGGCGTGAGGTGTCAGCCACCCACTCCACCTCTCCTCTGCAGCTTTTGAAATCAGTCTTACAGCTTTCTGTTACAGATCTATCTATTATAGTATTGCATCACTATCAACTTAAAAAAAAAAGGCGAATGCTGCATGATGATGTAAGTTAAAACGGGGAGGCTGCAACCACCAAGTGTTTTTCTATCAATCAGAATTCAGATAACGTTTTCATGTAAATAAAGCACCAAGGTGAAAAAAACAAACAGACAAACAAACAAAAAAAGACCAAATGAATGCCGTTAAGTAAACGCCTCGAATGCCTCTCTTTTTTCTTTGTATAATAATTCTTGTTATTCCTCCTTTTGTCGTTACGGGACTAGTTTACTCGCCATCAGTAGAACAGCCTCCATTGTCCTTATTGCATTAGATTCAAGTTCAACCTCTTCTAACCACACAGGACCCAAACTGTTCTGACTTTCAGATGCTCGATGTCAGTGGCTATTTATTTTTGGTTTTAACGGACTATCTATTGAGAAGCTTTTACTGCACTCACAGTAACCCAACTCATTTTTGCCAACACAGATATCACTGGGCAGAAGTGATTTCCCTTCAGATGATGAACATCCTGGATCCATGATGTCGGGCTTGTGGTTGACATCCACCTGTAGTAGTTTTAATGGTCGTGCTGTAATATTTTTCCATACAGAAATGTTTGAATTGTTGTGGAATGGAAATGTCCACAGCACAAAATCAAATGTTAGTTTCTAAAGAGATCACAGAAAACAATTAGAAGAACATAATCTGTGAACAATTCTGGTCCAGTTGTTTCAGAGCTGTTCGAGTGCTCACGTACTCACGGTTTGTAATGTGTTGTTTTATACAACTGAGTGTTATTGTAGAGAGGTGGAAATGGCTCTATCAGTGCTTCAAAAGCCCACAGCTGTACAAACTAATCTGACCAGCAGTAGTAATCTGTGCTGTTACAGCATCAGTACAATTATCTCACTGAGGAAGAACACCACACAGATCAAATAGTCTGACCTCTGTTGGAGCGCATGTTATTCTGATTATCTGGTATGAAATGTGATTGATTAAAGGGGGGAAACCATGAGCAACTATTACTCACAGATCTGTGAGCATCAGTGCCACTTCACTTGACTGTTTTGATGTCCTTTAAGAAAAAAAAAATTAGATTTGCAAGCCTTTCAAGTAAATTGATTACTTTTTATTTTGTGTTTTCCAAACTAGAAGATTAACATTTCCTTGAAGTCTTTTTTACATCGCAACACCACTCTGAGAGTGTGAATCGCTGGTAAGGTGAGGTAAGGTCTGAGTCTGCACCAGCTGATGTCATAAAAACATACCAGTAGGGGAAATGGTCCATGCTGAAATCGAACAGTGGTACAGCACAGGCGTTCTATTGTTTGAACATCATATTATAGCTGATATTCCACTTTAAAATAAATGGAGCGGCGAATGACTCCTAGTTTCCTGCTGTGGATGGAGGTAGTTGAAGTGCCATCCTCTTAGGAAGTCCCAGAGGTCCTTTCATGAACACTGCTGTACCTGAATCTTATTTTTATCCTGTGAAGGTGCCGTAAAACAGCCGCAGAGCGGCCGCGAGCTGAGATAAGGAAACAATCTTTTGACCTTGTGACCCTGCGAGGACTACTTTACTGTAATCCACACAGGAAAACTTTCCTCTATCTCACTGGAGATTTCATTATTGTATGCCTTGTGTTTTTTTTTCTTATCAGTGCATCTTATCAGTGCTTCAGGGTGTGTGTTCGTATGCATGGCGGAGGACGTGGGGGCAATTGAGATGTTAATTAAGGGCTTTGTAGTCTTCAGACCACTTACTTTGGGAAAAATGTCAACTGCCCACTGATGTGAAACCATATTAAACCACAAGCTGCTTAATGTACAAAATAATTAAGTGTGACTGAGATGAATGGCAGTCATTTCAATGATGAGAAATGCATTATTGATGGCACACTGCACAAATCCTGTAAATCTTTTTAAAATTCCTTTTCATGTCATCACCCTCAAAGTACGTCATTTCTGTATGCGAGTAAAAACCAGAAAAAAAAAAAAAAAAGAAAACTTGTGTTACAAAAATAGCCTCCTGTTGGTTTCCATTGATCTTTTTCATGTGTTATTTTCCTTGGCAGGACTAGAGTTCCTTAGCACTTGATTAGTGTTTTTACAGTATAAGTTGCATAAACACTGAGCATTTAACAGGGAATCCTTATTATAGATACTTAACTTTTCTAGTTTCACTTGGTAAGATGCGCTCTGTGTATTTACTTAAAGCCACCAAAGGCTAATTCATGTCAAAAGCTTTCATTTTTGATATTTGTGAGTGTACTCTTTGACAGTGTCATCTTTAATAATAGCAAATGTTTGCCTAAAGCTCCACGTGTCAGTTGCATGTGGGCTCATGCCAGTGGTGGTTATGATTCATAGCTTAATAGACAAGATGTTTTGGGCAAGTGTTGCTTTTGTTATTTTAGCTTTGGCAACCGGTGCAATAATGAGTTTTATTTTAATACTCCTCCTGTGCAGTCATCCTGAGGTCTTGCTCCTGCTCAGCTCTCTGTTATCGAAGCTCCTTGGAAGTACTGCACATTAAAAACTCCTCTGTTTGTTATCTGGCTGTTTTGCTGCTGTTTAGAGATTCATCAGGATCAAGTTTTTCAGAAAGGTGCTAAGCCAGTATCGGTTTCATAAAGACCTTTGCACTTTTTGCCACTCAGGGTGTCGTAATTGCCTTTAATGACCGATGCTGTTTAATTTTTCTCTGTGTTCACGATCAAAATGTCTGAAACGGTTTTATAAGCGGGGGCGACACAACAAAACAAAAGTGCAAATAATAATACAATAAGCTCCTACAATAGGATTATTGAGCTCCTGTGTAGTGGGGCTGATCGCTGTCAGCAGGGGCTTGTGCTGTAGATGGCGGTTGAGATTTTCACATATCAGAGGTTCAGAGGTGGTGTAGCTAACATCTGTCTGAGCAGCAGTGGCTGCTTGGCATTCAGAAACCCACTGCCTGCTCCAGTGAACCCTGTGCTGTTTGATCCATGACACAGATGTGAATGGGGTTGAGATTGGACCTGACCACATTCACATCCTGACAGTCTCTTCTGGGCTCTCCATTCAATATTGCGCTTGCATTACCAGGGAGTGGAGCAGATGATAGTAATTATGTCCATCAGAGGAGAAAGGGGATCAATAACTATAGAACTTTAAAGGAGAACTGCCACTGTAATTGAAAAGTTATTAGCAGCACGTTTTGGGAATCCACCGTCTTAACCTGAAACATTTAAATGACAGATTGTTTGTTTTATTGCTCGTGGCTATACTTTATGCATCTGTGATAATATAATACAGGATACTAAAGAAAAACACTGGGATATAATAAGATGGCTTGACAAATGCTAAGAATAAAAGAGTTTATGATAACTTAACAGCATAGGACCATTTTTATAGCACAGTCCTCTGTAATTATGGTGTGATGTGGGTAATGTTGAGCGAGCATGTAGACTCTTGTTTCCTGCTAATTCACAGCAAACAAACACAGCTGGGTGTTGGAAGGCGCGGCAGTGCCAACTGAGACAGAGAGATTGGTACTTTTAACTTTTGTTTCCTCTCATGTTGGGCTTCCCCAAGAAAACACGACGCTTCATGCTGGGCAGTCTGAGATCACATCTTTTGTTCCCCTCACTCACCTGTAGTGCTGCAACAGAAAATAAAAAGTTCTGGGTTCATCCATGTGGAGCCTCAGCGGGACTTTTTCCCTTTCAATTCACACATTGTCAAGCTTAAATCGTCAAGCCTCGGTGTATGAACTCCCCACTTGCCCCCAGCTCTGACTCTCCACCAGGGGCCTGGAAGCATGAGGGTTACATGCGGTATCTTAGCTGTTCCCAGGACGGCACTCATCTGGACAGAGATCTGCAGTGTTGTTCCCAGAATCTGCTGGAGGCGCAGGTTTGGGGGTCACTGGCACCACTGCTGGCCTTCACCTTCATTTCTTCTTCCTCTTTTAATTTTTGTTAGTTTTCAAACTGACAGTGTTGCTTCTTCTTGATGTCGCCATTGCTTTGCATTGTTACGTGTATCATCATTGCGTTCTTCTGGAGTTTGTCAACCACATAAATCTTTGTCCAGTTAGCGATCACCAGTTTATCAGTCTGGATTGGTCTCCCAGTTTGACTTGTGGGACTTCTAACCCATACTTGGCACAGATGTTCCCTTACACCTCTGAATCTACTTGGTTATCGGTGTTTGTGCTGGATTGTCTCAGGGACATCTTTGCACAGCCTTCACCTGGGGTCTTGACTGGTTTGGTTTTCTGGTTTAGATTCTTCTGGTGCTGATTAAGGCCTGTGTGGTGTCTTTCTTCCTTGATGGTTCATTCTTTTCTCCTGCACCTCATTGGGTATCTGCTGCCCGAGACATTCATTCAGCATTTCATTACTCGGGGGCATCTCCCAGATGTATTTCTGGGTCTTTTTGGCTGTCATCCTGGGTGGTGGCTTTGTGAAATCTTCCATTGTGGAGTTTTGTTGTCTTGACCTCAGTAACGTCCATCTCCACCTGTAACCAGGTTATATTTTATTACTGGAAGGGCATGTGTACTGGTGGGTTGGACTTTGTTCTTCCCATTTAGCTGGATCTTCAGGATCTTTTACTCTTTGTATTAATCTTATTATGGCTGACCTCCTTGCAGCTAACTAACTAAATGATAACTTCTTCATGGTTCATCCAGCCTGTTAAACTCATTTAGTTGTGATAATTTGTTCTCTTTTTCAAGGGCTTTCAAGTGTATTTTTATATTCCAAATTACATTCTGAATTCTGTCTCCTCTCATGTTGAGGTTTTGTGTATCCTGGTGAGTTGATGTCTTGGTGTACACCTTGGTTTCATTCATGTAGAGGAGTTGGCTGATAACTGCTTCATTTTGGAACTGGTGTTTGTTCCTGAAGATGATCTGGCTGAGGGGGTTCGGGCCTGTCCAGAATGACAGAAGAACACCCCGGTGGTAATCCAGGGAGTGCACACATATGTTTGTCTGATCTTGCAGTATTGAGCAACTGTTCTGCTGAGCAGTCTGCTGGACAGGCTATTAGATGGTAGCTAGATGGAAATGCTACTTTTTGATCCCTCAAGATCAAAACTTCTCAGCCTCAACACAGAGATGCTGTGGATTGACCTCAAGAGAACTGTCAACATCAGACATCTTACAAATGTGTCTGAGCTGAAGTAGTTCTGTAAAGAGGAAGGGTCAGAAATTCTTCTTCAGTGTCATTTGGGTCTGATCCAGGGCTACAGAGGGCACTGGCATGAAGTCATTGCTTCTGAAGGAGGTCGGGCCAGCTATTAACTTGAAGGGTTCTTTTCTTTTTGTTTTTTCATGTGGAAAAAACAGTTAATTCCAAGAGGTCCGCATATTTTTTTTAACCACTAAATTAGCTTCTTTGAAATGCATTTACATAATTTGCTTCAAGAGGCTCACTAATGTGCTGTGCTAAACTCAGACAATAACAATTATAGTGTGATGCTCAAATAGACTTGATTGTTATAGAGCATTATAGGATTTCCTTTTTCTCTACTTAGAGGTTTGTTGAAAGATGCCGGTAAATTCAGAATACTGCAACAAAAAAACTAATTGTCCCTTATACACATTTTTATAGTTTTCTTAAACCCACATTGACTTGATTTTCTTCAGTGTCATATGTTGATAGAATTGGTGAGCTCTGTCCCATTAATCACTGTGAATTTCTGCTGCCTCCACACCTCCCCTGAAGATAGAAGTGTTTGACGAGTGTTTGATATCCATTCTTGTGAATGAGCTGGCAGGATGGTGTAAAGAGATGTTTTTGAAGCTCTGTGTGCATGGAAAGGAAGATGTGTGTTTCACTGAACTCACTGAGAGTGTCTTGACTCCCTCCTTGTTTTCATCTCCAATCCACTCAGGGCTGTCTGTCACTCAGAGCTCCACTCTGGTCACTATTTGCACCTGTCCCTTCCTCTCATCTGATTTCTTCACAACCTGCTCTTCACTGTCTTTTTTTTTTTTTTTTTTTTTGCTCCGTCTAGTAGGATTTTTTTTTTTTTTTTTTTTAGTTTGATTTCCATTTTCAGCTCTCACTCTTCCTTCTGCACTGGACTCTCACTCATCCCGTGGGTCTTCCCACCTTCCTGAAAATTTTAGGATTGCATTAAATGATGCATGAGTTTCCTTTGATAGTTTGTCCTTACTTCACAGAAATAATGTCAGTTTTGCCTTTTAAGAAGTTTCCATGCAGTTGCTCTGTAGCTTTGACTGCACTGTGAGCGTATGAAACTCCGGAAGCTACTGGGACAGGTGGGTTCCTCAACATGTACGGGTGTATTTAGTCAGTACGTCAAACCAAAAGCTCAATATAAAAGATCTAGAATGGTCATCATTGTTAGGCTGAGACGCTGTTGACATGTGCTCATCCCTCGTGGGACAAATAAAGCAGATGCCCGTGATGAGCTCAGGACAGTGACATACCCTAAAGTGCTCTCCTGTCTACAGTACGTCAGGCTGGAAAAATACTGTTAATCTTGAAGTCAGTGTGTAAATTACAAACATCCCTCTGGTATCCAGCTGCTCAACTGGTCATCCAGTCAATGTTTATTCAGCTGCTGGCCTACCCAGTTCAGATAAGGGATTATTATACAGCAGATGAGCATCTTTGTGTCCTTGTATGTAATGAGAAAAGTACTGTTGTGGGTTTTATTTATTTATTTTTCGGTAGTGCTGTGGTGAGTTCTGACCAGCTCCAGCAGTGTCTAATGCCACAACAACCACAGTGTTGTGAAAAAGTATTTGCCCCCTTCCTTATTTCTTTTTCTTTTTTTTTTTTTTTGCATGTTTGTCACACTTAAGTGTTTCAGATCATCAAATAGACTTAAACATCAGACAAAGATAACCCAAGTAAACTAGTGGTGGTTTTATTTATTAAGGGGAAAAAACAGTATGGTCCAGCAGAATGACAGCAGAATTAATTGAGTGTATACTTTGTTGGCAGGAGTGACTGGATTCAGCTTTGGGGTGAGTGAGGTTTCTTAGACTTCCCAAGTTGGAATTCTGACCTTGAGGGGCGTTCCAGTTGAAACTTCCAACTAGGAACTTGGAAATTCTGATTTCTGAATGCAAATGGAAGACGCTATAATCAAATAATTGGGTTAAAGTTAGGATTCAAGGTAACTGTTAATAAATAGGGTTATAGGGTAGTTGTTCAATATAGCTAGTTATAGTAGTGAAATTGTTTAGAAACACGGGACCATTTTATAGGAACAAATATGCACCCACATGATTAAACCTGAAAATGAATGACTAGTACCCAGAAAACAAACCAACTGCAGGAAACTGACCTTCAGTCACCTTAAGAACTGAGCGTAGCCAAATTACACCATTTATGATGTGGGAAGTAAGTGTTTTTCTCCCTCTGTTTTTCTGGGATGAGGGATCCTGACCTATCCATAATGTGTATCAGAGCATCACTTTCTGTGTTGTACTCCTGATACCTGTGTGGGTGGGCAGCTTTAGATTGATCCCCTCCCTCTTCCACTTGTAGAAAAGTGTCAATAGAGATTACGAAGAGCGTGACACATGTGAAACACCTTTAACTGTAATGAGCTTTTCCGGAAGAAAGCTCACAGAAGACCTTACCTTCTGAGGCCTTTAAATTGTCATTATTTCCATGGTTACTGCAGGTCATGCTCTGGCTGTTTGAAATTACTCTTGTGCAGGACTTTATAGACACGTCTCGCTGGTACCCAAAGGGTTACCTTAAAGAGGCAATTGCCATGTAAATTTCAGGGTGGTGTGAATGATAATCATAGTAAGAAATTACTTTTCATAGCAGATTTGATTTGACTTTGATTGGTGTAATCAAGGTGCCGTGAGGACTGGTAGCACACTGTTCCTGAGATAATAGGAGAGGTATTTACACTTGAAATTAGCACAGCAAAAACATAGCTTCAAGGGACAAAATCTCAGCTAACCTTTTTCTGTCATCTCCTCCTTTCTGCTGGCTCAAGGGGAAGAGGAATAAGCCGGTAGTGGAAGCAGCAGGCACTCCAGACTCCGCACGTGGACGAGGGGAGAAGAAAGCCATCAAGTAAGCGCCTGGTACCTGGTTGGGGTACAATGGTCGGGTGATTCTGAACTCCATTGTGTTCAACTTTGAGTCCTTCCATGCTCTTCACAAATGCAATGCAGAATCTTAGTCCCCGTTGTTTCATCTTGAAGTGAAAAACCCCTACAAGTGCATGTTTGAGGAGAGAATATAAATGAGAGGTTAGTGATTGAATTCATTTGGCTTAAATCTGCCTTGTTTTACCTGTGAGGCTTTCGGCTGTGCAAGGCAGCCCCCACAGCTCTGCACTGATTCAGATTCAAGGAAAAAAAAAAGCAAGGGAATTCGAGCTCTCATTGTGAAAGGCTTGAAATATGAATGTTTGGGGACAACGTTACTGTCACATTTCTTACAGGGCTCAGATTGTGATTAAGGTATTTTCTCTCCTTGATTAAACAAGGCCAGAGGTCAGTACCAGAAAATGTCACTTATTCTGTTTTGTATGTCACTGCATTCCACTAAATATCTTTTTTAACCTTGCTCATCACTACTTTTCTTCTATAGCCCGATTATTTTTCTCTGCTATTTTTCTGTGTGCTTTTTTTCCTCCCCCTGTCTGGACGGTTTTAAGCTGTAAGGCTGGGCTTTTGCTCATGAATATATTCTGACGTGGGTTCCTCAAGCTCTTAATTTTCACATTTTTCTTTCTCACTGGCTCCAGATGCATTGGTGTGCGCTCTGTTGGCCATTTCAGCTTCAAACTCCTTCTCTTTGTGCACTGCCTCTCTGTCCTGCTCTGTCCCTGTGCAGCAGCTCTGAGCACAGCTGTGTGACTTGTATGACATTAGTGATTCTGCTCACCTGTTTCTCCCTCTATTTGACTGTTTTATCTCTCTGCCTTGTGTCTCGTGTTCATGCTTTCTCACTGCTCACTCCAAGGATGGGCGGGGGGAGGGGGGGAATTTCTTAATGTTTACTCAAATGTATTTTGTGAGTTGTTCCATTTTTGATCGAAAAAATGCAATCACGTGTTGAATGTATTTATTAGACTTTTATTCTGTTCTAGAAATCTGCCTCGTTTTCTTACTTTCTTTGTATTTGCTTCTCTGCTCCTGTGTGTGCTCCGTTTTCATTTATAAATCAAATCCCTCTGGTGACTTGTCCACTGCCTTAAAAAGTGGACATCCTTTTCATCCAGTTCACGCTCACATTTAGAGCAGCTGTGAGAACAACCCCAGTCCTCAAATCAAGCCCCGCAACGTCGTCACGAGGAGGAGCACCTTTTACATTGGTTGGTGCGAAGGCTGTCCATGGTTGTGTTGCTCTGACCTGTCTCTCTCTTTGGCCACAGTGATCTAGACAGAGACTTTTGGAATAACAATGACAGCAGCACAGTGCAGCAGAGGTGGAGCTCCTATCCGCCCAAGGAGTTCGTACTTAACATTTCTCCCTATGCCCCATATGGAGATCCTCGCCTCACGCTCAAGTGAGTCTTGGTCCAAGTCTGGTAAGAGATGTCCCCCCCTGCGTAGGGCTGTAATGAGGCAGGGGCAGTATCACTCCCCCATCCCTCTTTCCCTTCTGTTCCCTGTCTTACTCCCACCATTTCATTTCCTCTCCTTTCCTTTCCTTTCCTTTCCTGTCCCCTGAATCACCTCCTTCCTTCCCTAGACTATCCCCTTTCCTTAGTGTGAAGTCACCACCACCAACCACTGATTAAGTAAGCCACTGGATGTGGATATTAGCTGTTTTAAAGGAGATACATTATGAAAAAAATTCTTTTTTTTTTTTTTAGTAGAAACAATTTTTGCATTTTGGTGTTTAAAGTCTGTTTAAAGTCTTCAGAGGCGGCCTATATTTGAAAATTTCTCATTCAGTAAATTTGCAGGGCGTTTGTCACGTAAGCGGCCATTTTTATATCCATCCAACTTCCCATCATGCAACATTGACCTGGGAAGTTTGTACTATGTTTTGACACATCCCACAAAATAGGAATGTGGAGAATCTGTCCTCCACCCAGTAAAACCAGCTGTGACCAGAGCTGTAAGAACATGGTTGAAAAGAGAGCTTTTGTATTGTATCTCTGTGGTATTTTGACCAAACCATGTCTCAAACATTTCATTTAGACCTGAGGAAATCTAAATGTCATAATATGTCTCCTTTAATAATATTCATTATGTTTGTTTTTTTAAGACACAACCCTCTCATGGGTAACTGAGAATGTTTATCCACAGGGTTTTTTTTTTTTAATCCAATTTTTATAAATGTTGCAGTGTTGCAATTTAATACACTGCTAATTTGTAGACCTTTCTCTGTTGTATAATGTTGTTTATATAATCAACAGCAACAAAAATAAGCCCCTCCTTTACCGAAACACTATAGGGCACAAATGATTATGATTATTCATAATCTGGTGGTGAGTGGAGAAAATGCCACACAGGCACATTGCAGTTTCCTGCGTAAGCCATTTGACTGTTGAATCAGCCAAAAAGCAGTCCAGCCATGTAATCCCTCTCCAGAGAAGTAAACAAAGCACATGTTCAGATGCCCCCTTACTCCCTACAGCCCTGCCATTCACACTAACTCTTGACCTCTAACCTCTCACCTCTCTCCCATGGAGTGACCATGGAGACGGACAACCCTCATTGTTTTTTTTTTTTTTCCAAAAGAAATGTGTATATTTAAATCGATCCTCTTTTTAATCTATGCATCTCCTTGTTCTCTGCTTGTGTTAACTAAAACCTGCCAGTTGTCGCTGTTGCTTTCATTGCGGAGGGTTGACCGTTACACCAGGTTGCAGTGTGGTGCCAGTGCTCACCTGTTGTTTACATCCATCTGTGACTTCTTTCTGATTCCCATCAATATAATATCTAATGTGTACCGCACTAACATTGAATCACTTGAACTGCATCTACCGTCTATCATTTTGGGGAAACAAGATAACAGGGTTTTTCCTTGCTGCAGTAAGTCTCTTTTTCACTGCCCGGGCACTTGACTCCAGTAAAGCATCAGCAAGGTCGTACCTATCTTCCTCCAGGCACTGAGAGGACGCTAACGTCCTGCTGCCAGTCATCCATCTGAAAGTGTCTAATAACTGGTCATCTTTACAAGGCTTATCTGTTGAGGTGTGTGGTTTAGATTACCCGGGGAAAGGAAGCAGCAGTGTGCTCCTGAACAAGTGGATGAAACTGCCTGAAGATGACGGCTGCTGATCTCAGAGCGCCAGCTTTTGAGCTGTGTTGTAAAGTACATTCCATGAAAAAGCCTTCGAGGTTGTTACTCGCCGCTCATAACTATGTTTTGATGCAGGTTTTGCCTTCACATTTGGAAAATAGATGAGTTTTTCCATTGCATTAATGGAAAGTGATCTACCTTATCACTTCTGTGTTTGCTGGTAAAAATGCAGACGTTCTTTTTAAAACAAGACTACATTATTATGTTTCCTAGATGAGAAACAGGGACGACCTCTCGACTCCAACCAATAATATGTCCTTAAAGCCAACAGGCAGCTGGGAAATCATTTCCTTTTTGAAATTCTCTTGAGATCAGCAGCTTTCAGTCTCTAAATGACACTGGGCCTCATTTAGTCAGTCACCATGTTGAAGATTTCTGAGGCTTGATATGATGTTTTTTGCACATTTCTTATCAGTCACCACACAATTGTGGAAAAGTGTCTGTAGAGACATGAGATCAGCCATGTTTCCAGTTTATTCACTCAAGTTTGTGGGATTATTTTTACTGAATATTATAGTCTGCAGTTTAACAGTATGTTAACATACTATGATAACAGTTCTGAAAAGCAGATTTTCTCTCATACAGAATTTAGACTCAAATCTGAATATATGAGTAGTCTTGTTAGTACTCTTGATGATTTCTGGCCACATTTATTTGTGATTTTACCTTCAATAGAAATAAATCCATTCACCTTGTGCTTGGCTCAGTAAATGAGGCTCATGTGTCCTAAGCTGACCATCGCTGTTGTGGTTGATGATGCGTCCACATCTGGTATAAATGCCATCCGGACTATGTTAAATGTGAAAGGGGATCCTGATGCCAAGTTTAGCATCCCCTGATCACACACATGCACAGCAGAAATAAAAAAGTCTTAGGTGCCTCATGTTTTGCATCTCTGTGAGAGAAAGCCATGCATATTAATGAAGTGTAGTCATGTCACCAGAGGGCACTACTGTTCTTTAATTTTGATCATCACTGCACCAGTTTTAAGATGAAATCTGAGTTGCTGACTACTTTTAATGTGAACACTGATTCATTTCAGTACTTTTCTGTCTGTCTGAAGGCCAGTGTCCGTAGATTACCCTGATCATACTTTCTAATGTGGTGCATTTATGTTACTTCTTCCTGTTAATAATTCTAAGGGGTGTCTAACGGACAAGCAAGACTTCACAGATCAAGGTCCAAAAATGTTTTTAAAAAACGGAGGGCTTTGCATGATTTTCCGCAATGCCTAAATGAATGAGAGCCTAAGAACTAAATGATGGTTTCTGCACGCCATTGCTGTTAAAGTATTAGTCTCCCAGGCCTAAAGGAGAAACTTGTTGCTGGTTTTCCACCCTCTACAGGCTTCCTCTACATGCTCCTCTTACTGCTGCTCCCTGCCTTTCTCTCTCCACCCCTCTCTTTCTGCACACCGGATTTCAGATCTCTTTCATCCACCTTCCTGTCATTTGGCCTGGAAAACCAGGCCTGCCCCTTCACGCACACTCTACTGATCTGTCTCACCTCCTTTACCACGTGGTTGCTCAATCTACTTTCCTGCTTGTAAGTGTCTTTCTCACACTCTTTGGTATTTCTCTCCTCTGCCTGTCATTATTCTCCCTCTGTCTATGGTGGGATCTCCGCACCCTGTCTCTTTCCCTTAGTGGGGCAGTGTCAGGGGGTCAGAAGGGGGCAGCAGCTGGGCATGGGGATGCTGGGGGGGGTCCTTATCGCAGTGAGAGCGTGAAGAGCATGGTGACAGAGGGCGTGAAGGCCGGGAAGTGGCAGACCGTCCAGGGCCACGTGCAGTCCGGAGGATTGAGACCCAGCAAGTGAGTTTAGAAAATAAATAAATAAATGAAAATGAAACCTTACTGTTACGTTTCAGGCAAAGTGAAGCAAAATGGACAGCATGCTATCATGAAAATGTTATCCTCAGAAGTTTCCCCCGTGGCGGCAGAACAGCATCTATGAATGAATCCATTCTGAGCAGAGACAATAATAGTCAAGTCCAGTCCAGCAGGAAGGAAGGTGCAGTTTAGGTGAGAATGTGAGCGTGTGGGCACGGATCGAGGTGTTACCACTGGGGAAATGTGAGTTCCCAGTAGGAGACGATAACAATAGCTTGAGCTACAGCACACCGACTCAAACCTTCAGCCAACCCTCATCTACACCATGCAGCTTCGTGTATGAACCTGCAGGAGAATTTTATTTATTCCTGTGAGGAACTGCAGAACCTGCAATTGTCACATTTAAAAAAAATGTAACATGGAAATGGTCTCATTTTTAAAAATCAAGTGTCACTTGCTTGCAGTCTACTTTTTAAAACAGGAATTTAGGCGCAGAATTTTAACATGTTGGTCAGTGACCGCATGCATCCCGCAATAAAGACATCTGAACATCATGTATTTAATGAGCTGCAAATGAGGTAGTTAGGTGTTGTTGTTTTTTTTTTTTTGCGTTTTTTTCCCACCTTCCATTGGCACTCCATGCCTGTGATTTCTTCCTCCACAACACATTTGCGCTCATCACCAACTCACTCCCTCCTTCTCTCCTTCTCTCATCTTTCTTTTTGCCCCTGTCTATAATTGGATTCTATTTTCGGGTTGCTATAAGTGTCTGTGTCTCTTGTGTTTGTGTCTCGCACCCCATTTTCTGTCTCTCCTTCATCGGCACCCTCTGCTCTTATCGTTTCCATCACTCTCTCCATCTCTATGTCACCATGTAAAGCCACTCCGATTAGTATTTTTTTTTCTTTGCAAAACCTTCCATTACTGTTTTTATCCTTTTATTTGTGACTGTCGAATATTATCAGTATAACATAATATAACATTAGAATTATGTTAGAAGAGGTATGCAAAGTGGAGTAAAGTCTGCCTTAGTGATGTGAAAAGCTCTGTCCTGACCTAATTCTGGTAGCCTGGGTTACACAGCGATCTGGCAGAGGAGGATATATTTAGTGAGTATGAGAAAATATCAAAAAGATCATGAGTGGTCCTGTAGATGCTACAAAACACAAAATGAAGCAAGTGATGTTATGAAAACGACACTGTACGGTCCGTCACACACCTTTATGTGGTTGTAACATTTTAGAAAAGGCAATTAACCAATAAAAAGCTTTTATGAAGCGGAGGAGTGGAAAATGAGAGCCTGGCAGAGGGAGGGAGTCATGCTGTAGAACTTGGTTGGCTGTCGGGACGTCTCTGGAGGTTCAGCGTGTATTTAAAAGACGAAAATACTTAGAAAAGAGGAGATACTGTCAGAGATGGAAACTGACGAGTAGAGGAAATGGGGATATCTCATCAGACTAGAAAACCCTCATCTGGGAGGCCTGGAAGCTGCAAAACCACGACCCATCCGACTCGACGGGGTTACGTGGCACAGAATCGCTCTACACCTGTACGGACAGGGAGCATCCGACCACTGGCACTGCGAACCGCGCCCTCATGCAAACACCACGCTCAAACCGTGCAGCCACGCAAGGTGCGCTCACGTCTGACGCAGACTCACAAGACCAGCTCCCAGCCTGTACAGTGCTGCTGGACGCAGCCTCTTCAGCAGTATTCAGCACACAGCGACCATCACTCAGGCTGCACCTTCTACTGCTATTTCTGCTACTGCTGTTACTGCTGCTGCCTCACATTGCTCTCTGTCTCTCTCCTCCTTCTCCTGTCTCCACCTCCCAACTCTCCTCCCTCTGCTTCCTCTTCCGCTTTCCCCTCAAACACCGCCATCCCTACTTCCTCCTCGCAATCTCCAACTTCCTGTTTGGATGAACTTTTCCTTTTCTATCCTGACGCCAATCTGACTTCTTCTGCTGTGCCTCCCTGCTGCCCTGTGCCACCCTGTCTGATCTCTGATAACTCTCTGCCTCTCTTCTTCGCCTCACCTCATGACCTCACCACTTCTGATGAACTCACTTCCTCTCGCCACGGCTCCTCTTCCATTCCTCCTCCCTCCTCTGACTCCTTCTGCTCCTACTCATAATCCAATTCTCTGCCGGCCGTGGCCTTCTACACGCTCTCTCTCCTCCCTGCTCCTCTGCCCTCCCAGCTTTGGCGATCCAGTCCTGTCCCGCGCCTCCACTCTGGATCACCCCCCGTCTGGCCTGTCCCGGCCACGGACGCTCCTGCGCCAGCAGAGCCTTCAGCAGCCTCTCATCCACCCATCAGGCCCTGGTCTCTGCCACCCCCCCACCACATCCCAGAGCTTGGGACAGTTGCACACTGCACCTGGACAGCCTGGGGGAGGCGGTGGTGTTGGGAGAGGAGAGGGAGGCAGCGGCAGTGGTGAGGGTGGGGGTGCGGGTACACGAGGCGGTTCCCGGGGGGCGCGGGGCAGCCCGGCAGCAGCAGGTGCCCCTCGCTATAGGGGAGGTGGAGCAGGAGGGCGCTCACGTGCCAGTCCCGGTAGCTGGGATTACATGATGGACCAGATCCGGAACCGCGGCCTGGATGTCAAGTCCTTCCTGTGAGTCTTAAAAACTCTTCATACATGTCTTTGTGGGGTCTTTTTCAGTTCCATGCAGGCCTCTGTTTGTCCATGTTATGGCAGAGTGATTTTTATGCATCCGTGTAAGGTGTGTCTTTAATGTGTAGTCTTTTAAGAATCAAATAGTTTTCAATGAATATATATCTAAGCACTAACAAACCTGCACTTAAATGTGTCCGTGGGGAATTCTGTTCATATTCCTTTAGGAGTTTGCATCTGATATCCAGGGAAGGATATTACTTCTGTCAAAGTATGTACGCATGTATAAGTGTGTTCACATAATATGAGATTGTGTGTTTGGAGCTGAGTTTAGTTTTGATTTTTAGTGTAACTTGCAATACATGGTTACAAAAGCAATTGAGTCCATGATATAGCTGATGGTGGTAATGTAGGATGATGAATCTTAATACAAGTGAAGAGTCAATAATTGGGCTTATGTGAAAAAGCTGTTAAAATGTTAATAAGAGTAGCGTTATGAATGTAAACAAGCTGTTGTCTGGGTCCTAAGCCTTATGGTTAACTGTCTTTATTAAAATGTCATGTTAGATACTGAAGATTAAACAATTATATATGTTTATTAGATTTTATTTTAGAGGCCGGTCACACCAACTGAAAGCCAGCCTTTTAATGTGCCACAAACAATGACAGCTTTCAATATTTCTGCATAGGAATGCACGGTGCTATGTCCCCGATGACGTGTACCGAAACACACAGACGCTTCTTATACTGAGCAATCTGTCAAAAAGCACATTGGTTCTATTTTTAGGAAGCCGTGTGCATGAAAATTGGCAAGAAGACGCGACATGTGGGCTACTTCTATCCTGTTCTGTGGGAGAATTGTTAAATGACTGCGCTGTACGCTCTGCTAAACAGTAACATCTGTTTCAATGGCGTTCAACCTGTCTGCTGCATTTGTCTTTACAGAACAGAGCCTGTGGTGCTACTTCGTAATATTCTCAAGATGGTGTTGTGAAAAGTCCAAATATATTTGTCAATACACCGTCTCTCCCAATTATATTGTGTTATGTCTGAGCCATTTGGACTGATTGCTTCATATCCTGTTTCAGTGACACATGTTTGTATTTCTGTCTCTACTTAATGCATATTTGCATCTAAAACGCCAACTTTAAAGAAAAAAAAGACCGTAACTTTCATACTGATAAATCATTGTCAGCTGTTCTTTTTGCTGCCAACTAGCTGCCGTATGTGTGTGTGTTTGTGTGTGCGTGTGAGTGTGTACATCACGGCGTCTGACATGTCACTGTGCATCAGTATGAGAACAAGGGTTAAGCAGCTGCGTGTAGAGTTGTGTTTTAACCCTGACACATTGATCTTGTGTCACCAGCACCATTACTTTGGCAATATATTGTTACTCCATGCCGGGAGGAGGTGGGGGAGGGCAGATAAGGGAGACAGAGGGTGATGCAGGGATGGATGAGCAAGGACACTGTCAAGGTACAGCACATGTACAATATGCACTGAATCAGTTTTACAGTGGCTTTTCACCCTTCATTTCTCTCTATCTTTTTTTTTTTTTTTTTTAAATGTGCCTTAAAGCTTGTGTGGGTGGGACAGCTGAACTAATGCCAGGGTGTAACTGGGCATCGTCGACGTAGCCCAGCGTGCATGCACCAAGGTCACCGACAATACTGCCTGTGAATAGCCAGCTGTGGCGCTCGTCATCGTAAATGTGAATTTGAGGTCACTGTTGGTTTATTTCCTTCTCTGCACCATCAACAGCTTGCATGATTGATGACTGAGGGGTGCAGTATTAGACGCGACCCATTGTTCAAGACTGTTAATTTCAGTCTTGGCCACATTCCCTGTCTGGGAGAAATCGTTGCTCAGTGAGTGCGTTGATGACACTGACACAGATATCTAGCCTCTGAAAAAGTTAAACCAAAGGGCTCGCTTGGAAGATTGGTCTTCATGCTTTTTGATGCAAAATCAATAATTTATCCCAGCATCATTAATAACACTTCCTTCTCTTGCTTCCCTGTTGTTAGGAGTGCTCTGCTTTTTTTTGACAATATTCTCGAAGTAAACTTAACTCTGTATTTGAAAGGTAGGATGAGTAGAGGGATCAAGTAACTATGATTAAAAACAATATCAATATCAGCACCATTTCATCAAGATAAGCCAATAATTCTTAAGTTGTTTTGGTTATCGTTGGTTTTCACAAAAAAAGACCTTCAGGGGAATTAAACGCATATACTGAATACGGAGCTTGAATTTTATCATCACATACAAATAGAGGTGTTTTGCTCACGCAGCTCTTTAACATTCAGAACCTTCTATTCAGGATGTCCGGTGTCAGTCAGAAAAGTCACATACCCGTAAATACAATGTTCATTTTTTTTTTAACTTCCTTTATGGTCAATGACTGCTTGAGGTGCATTCCCTTTGATTTCATTTGTGTGTGTGGTTGTTACTCTTCTAAACACTGAGGCAACACCGAGTCCAACTTTACTGCATATCCTACTGCTATACCCTATAAAATCTCACCTGCTGCTACTGGTGCTGATGTACAATTGCAAGAACACTTTCAGGAGGTGGGAGACAACCTTTTGATGGTATGTGAAAAAAATGAAACAGTTAAGTTTGTGGTGATAACACGTCGCAGCTTGGGAGTACCGTATTTTCACAGCAGAGGTTTTGTAACGCAGTCAGGAGCTTATGCTATAGGAATATGGCTGCGGACGACAGGAAGGAGGGAAGGAAGGCAGGGAATTAAGTGAAAGGGACAGGGGATGGGGGTGGGGTGATTTGGAGAGCAACTGTAGCAGAATAGAAAAAAAAGACGGGATGAGAAGAGTGAGAGAGCAGTGACCCAGAAAATGGTGACACAAACCGTACACCTCCAGATATTCTGTTGCTCAAATAGAAACAATTAGTCCAGATCTTTTTAATGAGGCTTAATTAAATCTTAAATCTGGGGAAAGATGCCTGGCATGTTCAGTGGGAAAGGTGAATCTGGAGGGAAAGCTGGTAAAATGACTGGATAGATGAGTGGGTGTGTGGGTTTTGTGACTCCTTATACGTGTGGAGGCTGACATGAAAGCTGCTGAATATCACATCCATTAAGAATCATTAACTAATCGCCTTGTTGTCTGTTGGATGTGAATACAAGCTGTACCTGCTGTCAGCACACTTCATTAAAATCATTATCTTATTAATAATACGGCCTTTCGCTTTGAGGTACCTTCTTAATATCCTTCCCTGGACAAAATGCTTCCTGGTTGTTCTGTCGTGTTCACTCTTTTTTGACCTTTTTCTTCTCTTTACGCTCATATGGTCTCTTGTTGTTCCATCGCCTCTCATCCTTATGTCCTCACTGCCACTTAAAATGACCTCTCCTTCTCCCTCTCCCCCCCCCCTGCACCACAACTTCTTCATATTCAATTCCTCTATCCTTTGTACCTGTGCTCTTCTTCTCGCCTCTCTTGCTATCTCTGTTTTCTATCTATTGCACTTTATGGGGGGAGCCAGTGAAGGGAAGCTGGTGGTCCTGGCTTTGGCCATTGGTGTGGCAGAGCAAGATGACTTTGCCAATATCCCTGACCTGCAGGAAACAGCGCAGGCAGCACCAC
This sequence comes from Hirundichthys speculiger, assembly GCA_018398805.1. Lineage (NCBI taxonomy): Eukaryota > Metazoa > Chordata > Actinopteri > Beloniformes > Exocoetidae > Hirundichthys > Hirundichthys speculiger. The sequence continues at coordinate 2,441,839 of JAGFBZ010000082.1, read as the reverse complement.
CAGCCAATCAGGAGCCCCCTCCTGAGAAGAGGTACCAGATAATATGTGAGAGTGCTCCTGTGTGTGTGTGTGTGTGTGCACGTGTGTGAGAGAAAGGAAGAAAGAGGGACCAGGGTGTAAGTGAAGGGATGTGAAGGTATTAAAGAGAAGTAAGAGATGATTACAGAAACTGTGTGGAGGAGAATAGTTTTGTTTGTCAGGGTTTTCAGTGAGTCACTGCACTTTAAGAGTCACTGTGCTGCGATGCACCTGAAATAACGCCTAACCACTCTGGTACAGAAATAAAATCGTGAGCCGACTATGAAAATAAATGCAGGAAAAATGAAGAAAGGAGAAAAAAAAAAACCAAAAAACAACCACTTGTGAAATGCTGAGATGAGTAAAAGAGAGAAAACATTTCGGGGTGTTTGCTGGAAAGCAATAATGTGCTCATAAATCACAGGAGTGAAATGCTCACTGGTACTACAGTCCTTTATTTAGCTTTTAGTGGCAAAAATTCAACAAATCAAATAAAATCGTTTTTCTGTGCCAGTCCCCTTTTTTTCATGACCATGATAATCATCTTTCATATCACAATGACATTTTCCTTCACTATTTTCATCTCTAGTGGGGTTATTTTCTTTTCTTTTTTGCCTCTCTGAGACCTCCCACTGGTGACTGTCGTATTTCCCTTGCATTCTCATGCTTTTATTATCCCGGTCCTGTCTGCTCCTCTGTTCCTCTTCCCCTCGTGCTCATTAGCTTCCTTCAATCACCCTCTGCTGCTCCGAGAGTCTCGTCTCTGTAGCTCCACAGAGGGCTCAGAGAGCCTCCTCATTATTCCACAACATGTTAGTAACTTACATAAACACGGAGCTAAAAATAACTCCTTTCCTTGTCAGCCAACTTACGTACTAGAAGTCAAAAATATTTCGGCTCATCCGCGAGGGCCCACCAGCCCTGCTTGCATCTTCCTGTCCCCTCGTATAATTGGCTTTTCATTCTGTCGAGGAACTTGGACAAGTTTTGACAAACAAGTGCGGTGGGCGTGTTTGTCATGTGAAGCGAACGGTTTGAGCCATTTTTAGCCACAATTGGTTTTTGTTGTACGTAGCGCCACAGAGACTAAGTGAAATCCGGTGTTTCTCCAGCCTCAGGCACATGTGGCTCTCTCAATTTCTCCGACAGTCCAATTAGGAAGCTTTAACCTCACTTTGATTCTGTGAAAAATGGGAGGCAGTTCGAATACGCATAATATGACACACCTTTAAAAAAAATGGCAGAGGAGGTTGAACATGTTCTGATGTACTCGTCACACCGATTAGTCCTCATCCACGAGTGTTTTTATCAATTCCACACATGATTTAAAACTCTACAGTTCAGATGGTAACTGTTTTCTTATCCACCCTGCACATCTGCAGCAGGAAACTCCATGAGTCCTCCCTGAACAAGCAATCACCTTCATTTATTTGCCTTTGCAGCATCACGATGCCAACAGTTAGTTTGTCCCGGTTATTTCGCCTCATTTCAGCCTCTTGCCCCGAAGCGTTCCATGACCAATGCTCTGCATGGAGTCACAAAAAGAGCACAAATGTAGCCGTTGCGAAAACATCAAAACTATCTCCATTGTTCAGGATTACTGTGAAACTCAAAGCCTCAGAGGAGAACCATTTTCCGGGGTAATTTGCTCTTTACACTTCATCTGGCCCGTCCGGCTCTTAGTATTCACCTAAAAATCCTCCTTAAATGGGTTTTGAAATCTGCTAATGGACTAAACAGCAAGCAGGTACCAGCATGTGGCCTGCAGGATTCACCTCGATTAGCAGTGACTGAGAGCATTGTAGTATTTTCAGGATTAACCTGCAGTTCATTTAATTTCTTTCACTCGAAACAGAACGACTGGCAGCTTACTGTCCACGCACAATAGAAAACGAGTAAAGATTTGACTCTAATGAAGCTTCGAAAGAATTTACCTGTCCGTCCTCCCCCCGAGATGTAAAGTAATTCCATCTGAGCCGTTTATTGTGTTGTTTGATATGAAATTACAAATTTGAATGTATAATGAGTGTTTCTGACACACTTTAATTGGCTGCTAAATTAAGAAGCTGAAATGAATGTCACAAGTTGACAGTCTATTAGAAATACAAGGTATGAGCCAGTAGGGGGTATGGTTCCCCCGTGGTTTCAGCGCTAACTTCACAGATGTCTAAACGTGGTTTGATCAGTCACGCTCAATCACGTCTTCACATCTAACTGCCCAAAAAAAGTCAGATTTTTAAGGATGTTCTTTTGTCTTAGTGCGTGTTACAGGAAGCGGCTGCCAGACTGTAACTTTATTTGTACATTTGGATATGAAAACTAAATCCGTGAAAGAGACACAATCATGAAAAAAGAAAAATTGAATGTTCCTGGCTGGTTTCATAGGATTTTGAATTTTTAATCACTGCTTTAAATATGTTAGATTCTCAGTAGCTGCTAGCCTGGCTGCTCGACAGGAAGAAAAGATCCCTTTAAGGAGCACTGCATCTGTAAAAAGTAAGTCTGTAGTCACATTAAAGGCAGCTTGATGAAGTCTTATTAAGAAAGGAATTTTTATGAGAATTTTTAATAATTGTGTAACTAAGAGAAACCAGCACAAGGTTGAGACAGAGACAGCTGGAGAGATCAGTTAGATGATCTTCTATCAGTGTAATGAAACAGGGAACCGTTTCACAATCACAACTGTAAAACACGTAAAGACGGTAATCTTACTGTTATGATTGTGCCAGGTAATTATGAGAATAGAAAACACTTCATATCTTGAAGTCAAGATTTGGTGAAAGAGACGGAAAATCAGAAAACCTAAGATTTCCGATGACAGCGCATGAAGAGTGGAGGATGCCAACCCTGCTGCCACCAGCAGTGACCCCCTCAGTATTTACCCTTGAGGAATCTTCAAGAGTTCTTCCCCTCATCACCCCCCCCCCCCCCCCCCCCCCCCCCCCCTTGTATAGCCATATCATTGCAGTCTGTGCAAGCAGACGTGCTCATTCTCATTGCTCATCTCCCCTTGCATTGCTCATCCGACGCCTCATGAATTTATTAGACTTACTTTGAACAGCATGTCACTGGCAAAGCCAGGCACAAAGCCTCTGAAGTTAATGTGATTAGTTAATGTGATTCTCAAATGTTAACGCCATCAGTGCCAACATCAAAGTGAATTCTCTGTGTTTGCAATGAATAGCAAAGAGCTGCTGTGTGCAGGAGAGATGGGAATCGTCCTACATTTACTAAACCCTCAGTGGTAAACTCTTTACAGCCACTCAAATAAACAGCATCTGTGGGAACCTATGATCTACTCTTACTTCATATTACTTTCAGTTCGTTACATGCATACAGTTGTACTGCATTATTAAAGACTTTTTCTTGGTTTTTTATTATTTAAGGCATGCCATCTATAATAGAAAAAAATGTCCTAGAGTGTCCTTGAGGTACACAACTCTGAGGGGAAAAAAAAACAAACAAACATACAAACCAGAAAACACAACAAATATTAATATGCAAGAGCTCATGGAACAAATCTCAGAAAACACTATGCTATTAAAAAAAATATAAATGAAGTAGGAAACACTATTTAAAAATGTACAAAGCATCACAATATAGCAGCAAATGCTGACATTTCATAAATTAATGACATTTTAGAAATAAAAGGGGTATTTTGAAATTTTAATCTGTTTACATCGTGGTCATGATAATGCAGCATGTGTATTTGGGTTTGATATCTGCAATAACATCAGCCCTTTTAAAACCAGCTGTCATTATTAAGAAGGGGTGTGACCACGCGAGCTAGGACCAAATAACATTTGTATTATGTTTTATATCAGTTTGGTCCAAGGATTTTACCTCGAAGCTAAGCATTTTTATATTGTTGTGTTGATTCATCAAACAGAGAAATGGTTCTGCCACCAATACAGAAAAGTAGTCCCGACACAAGTCAAAGGTTTGTAGTGTAATAGGTTCATTGACAGCTAAAGCATCACCACTGCTAACGTCAAAGCTGGATAGACAGCTATTCACAAAGGTAAACGAGCTTATTAAGGCGTAAGTAGATCTGACAGTTTGTTATTAAGTCTTTCATTAAATGCATGTGGTGGATGCATTTCCTGAGGATTTTGAAACTTATTCTGTCAACGTAGGATCCAACCCTGGCTGTTGTTAAAGCTTTTTGCACAAAGATGAGGAATAAACACAAAAAAGATTGAAACCAGTCAGTGGGTTCATTTTAAATGGCCATTTTCAGTCATCTGGCATCTCAAATGCTGCATAAAAGGGGGTTTAGACAGCCACTGATTTGAATTGCTTAAAAAAAAAAACCTTTTATATGATGGGTATGAGTATAAACATAAAAGTAAAGACCGAATGTGAACTAAGTTGGTGAGTTTGATGCTCACGCTCAGATGCTGTCTGAGAAAACAGAAACTAAATCTTTTATAATTTATTGATGATTTTAATAAGTAAACAGAGTATTCCGTCTCTGTTTTAGACCTTACCAGTCTTTTCCTCATGAAGATGCTTCTCAGTGGACAGAAATGCTCTCTGATGTTGAGAGATGTGAGGAGAGATTTCATCCGTCCATCCATTATCTACACCCTCTTCATCCTGTGCAGGGTCACGAGGGGGAGAGACTTCAATTACTTTTTTTTTTTTTTTGCATTATTACATTATTATTATTGTATATTATTGTATCAGTAGGTGGTGCTTTTACCTGTGGTGATCTTTTATCTTGAACAAAGGGCCCTATCTTGCGCCAAACCTCCAAAACCTGCTATTAAGGGATATTAGGTATTGGGAGGGGCGTTCCCCCACAAAGAACGCAATTTTCTACCTCCCAAAACCCACGATCTTACCTGCAAAAACCACTATATTATGCACACATTATGCATGGGAGTGGTTAGGGCGTTCCACCTGTTTAACCAATCAGTGCGTCAGTAGCCATTGCCTTTAAGAGCAGGTTGCGGTACCTGCAAACTGCCATGGAGCGTCTTTTCACCCAGATCAGAGCAGCTCTCATGGGCAGCTCGTCTGGGACTCTGCTGTAGAGCTTCCTCCTCCTTTTTCCTCCTCCTCCTCTGCACTGATATATACATAACTAGCTCTAACTAATGTGGAGCAAATGATTTAATCATTTCTTTTGTACTCCAAGAAGTTCCAACAAACTGCTCAGAAAAAAATAGAGCCGGTGAGCTTCCAGGAAAGCATTTATTAACTAGAAAAGCAATCGGAGAGCGCAGACCTCCGCCAACCACAGCAGTTGTGGTTGCTTTAGGGTTCAAGAAACAACTAAACAGCGCAATGTTATCGAAAATTTGAAAGTGATCCAGAATCCAGGATTTCTTCCGGATCACACCCAAAATAAAATCAGTTCTTCCTTTACACATTTCTGACAACTCCTGAAAATGTCATCAAAATCCATCCATAACTTTTTGAGTTATCTTGAACATATCCCCTGCGCAAAGACGCACAGCTGCGCCAAGACGGATAGCCGCTGGAAGCGGTGCTTTTTAAAATACAGCAGAACGGATCATTGGATGAGCATTGAGCCAGATGAACACGTATGATGACATCTACCTTCTACCAGTGAGCGCATCTCGTGTGCTCCAGTGCACAAGGAGAGGGTCAGAGGGATACGAGCACAGTACAAGAAACTCCACAACAGAGTTCTGTGATCTCCTCGTTTCTTCCACAGCAAACATCTGAATGAGATCATGTCACAGCTGTACAGAAATCACCTGCCCTTAAGAGAATAATAATGTATGAAAGTAATACAGTGATGCATAATCGAGAGGTAGAGCCGGTTGTGCAGTCCACATGTGACTGGGTGGACGCGCAATGACAGGATTTGGACGCGCTCTTTTACGCGCCGACATGCCAGTTGCGCTTTCCACAAACTCGGTATCTTGCGGTACTGGTGTCTCGCAGATTTTGGTTATTGGTAACATTATGTAACATATTGTACACATATAATATAACATATTATGTAACATTTATGTAAATCTGCGAGATACCAGTACCGCAAGATACCGAATTCGTGGAAAGCGCAGGAGACACGCCCATTGCCGCGCCCACAATGTGCTTAAGGGAGACGGCAAAATGGGTAGCAGGTTTTGGGAGGTGGAAGATTGCATTTCGGTTGGCAGAGGCTCCTAAATCTGAGATTTGCAGGTAATGGGTATTGGGTATTGGGTATTGGGAGGTGCAAGATAGGGCCCAAAATCTTTAACTGAGCAGCTGAAGCTTTCAGTATAAGTTGCCATGGTGATACAGGCTGCTGTGAAGTTAGCCAGCTCTGTGACAGTGGCAACTCAAAGTTGAACATGAACTCTTTAAGCCCCTGATTGCTCTGTAGTACAGCCCCAGGCCATGAACTGATATTAGCTCCTATGAAACATAGGTGAAGTTTATAAGGCACAAACACCAGAGTAGAGTGTTATGGCTTTACTGTCGCCTGACTGTAGTTGAAGCCAGTCCAAGTAACCACACTGTTTTCCCCACCGGCCATGAGATGATGTTGTACTGTGTAATATTCATTATTCACTGACCTTGTCTGGGTGGGTGAAAGCACGCTGAGTGGCCATGTGTTTATGAAGTGTGGCAGGGGCGGACAGACAGCTTGAACTGCAGCAGAGTCAATGATGGAGATAAAGACTTCCAGACCAAGGTCGAGAGACTGAAGGGAAAGGTTGCACGATTAGATGTTTATGTCCTGGGCGTCAATGGTTGTAGTTCTTCGAAGGCTTAATTAGCATGCTAGAGTAGCTTTATACTGTCTCACTGGTCTTTACTTGTACAATTCAGATATGATTCAGTGGACATACACTATAGCTTCCCTTGAACTGCTCATAACTGTGAATTGTCCACTGATGATGGAGGTTGGTTCAGGACAGAGGTGGTGTATATATATATATATATTTATATATATATATATATATATATATATATATAATATATATATATATATATTATATATATATATATATATATATATATATATATATAGATGACCTTAGTGCCACATTAACATTCAATACTGTTGCCTGTGGTGCTTCAATTATTCATCATCCATGAATGTTACATCATTTTATGTAATCCAGTGGAGTTGGTTCTTGTAGATATTAATAGACATAGATGTATATTTCTGTGCCTTCGAGACACGATGCACTCAGTGAGATTATTTGTCTGCTAATTACCATACTGGATAAACATATAATATTGCTTCTTAATTTACGAGCATTGCTGACTTGACATGGAAAAACAAACACAGTGGATGGAAATTATGATCTCATTGGCTAAATCGATATGAGTGCTTGTTTAAGTTCATGATTGTGTGTTTGTCCGTTAATTGCATTTGTCTCAGGAGGAGGAAGTAAATCTATAGTTGTAGGAGGCCTGTGTGTTCAGGTTCATATAATTGTTGGTCATCCTGAGGTCACACATATACAGAGACCCCGAGCTGAAAAACACATATTTTAGAAAACACTGGATTTCAGATAACACTGTAAAACAGAAAAGCTATTTGAAATGTTGCATTTCTTTTCAGCGTTTTTCTTTCTTCTTTCTCATGTTTTTTTTAAGTGTTAAATCTTTAATCTCTTTTTTTCTTTTTTTTTCATACTGTTTTTAATGTTTTATGAAATACTGGACCAGTTGTTCTGTCATTAATTTAGCTGAAGGTTAGAGTTTACAGGGATCAAGCAGTTTCCTTGATCTCAACTACTGTGCCTTCAAAAAATACCACATCAACCACTAGAGGTCTCTTTTTTCATCGCACATTTTATAAAGGCAACTCAGGGGCAAAGGCATTAAGATGAAAATAATAGAAAAAAAATTATTAATCAAAAATTTCATAAGAATGCAAATAAAATGCATAACAAAATCACAAAAAAATAGATCTAGACAAAAAAAGGAATAAAACAAAGCTTATAATAGATAAAAAGAAACAAAGACAAAACAAAGAAACAAAGGAGAAACGTGTCTCTCCACACATTAATATTGTTGGTATATACCCCCAAATCTGTGAAACAGAAATATATCTCTGTGAATGTATATTCTTACATAAGCATCTTCAAGAAATAGCAGCTAGGCTGTAGATTGGTTACTGTATAAATCAGAGCATCACCAGGGTCATTACACAGTGTGGAAACACACACACACACACGCACGCACACACATGCACACTAGAAATGATTGGCACTGAAGGAGCAGGCAGTGCTTGGCGACACGCGCTGCCAGTTCCTGCAGCGCCATCAGCTCCAGCGGCTGTGTTGGAGTTTCCAGCAAGACCCCGTGGCTGAAGGAAACCGGGTTCATCAAGAACGGACGCCCTGTCATGTCTTGTCTATCTGTGTAACTCAGAAGTGCCCCTTAAAGTGTCAGCGCGTGTCATCAATGATAATTCAAGCACAAAGCAGAGTGAGTGTCGGTCAGTTGGTCCAGATAAAATTATCTCATCAGTTTCCCTTTAAATACTTTAACGATGACAGGAACCAATGGATGCTCAGAAAGAAAGCTCAAGGTTGCTGTGTACATTTCCAGACGGTTTATGTTGGAATCATCTGAAAACATGCTTGTTATGAAACTGTAATCACATTTGACCTGAAACACAGCTGTGACTCAAACTCAACCTGAATCTTATATTAAAATGCAGATCAGATGGCTGCATGCTAGTTGACAGCACTGCTGGCCCATTCTGTTTTGTCTCTGATTTATATATATATCTATATATATACATACATACAGTGGTACCTCTATTTACAAAATTAATTGGTTCTGAAAGTAGTTTCGTAACCTGAAAATTTCGTAAGTAGAGATGCATTTTCCATGTAAATGCCCTAATCCGTTCCAAGCCCCCCAAAATTTGGACATAAATCTTTTTGTAAATCATAAAAATGCATCTAAACATGTGACAAATACATGTTACCATTAGATTACTGCACAATAAACATAAAATGAGAGTTGTACAGAACAAAAAACAAAGAATAAAGTAAAGAATAATAATTATGTTCATTTACTTTTTTAACTGCTATAATCGTCACCTTTTGCCTTCTTTGGTTCATGTTCTCTCTCAGCGGTGATTTCTGCCTGAAGTTATGTAAAGAACAGATCCAAGGACGTTTGCTTTTGTCGGCTTTTAACAATCTTTCGAAAATGTGCAAGGGAAACATCATCATGAGCGATGGCCCGACCAGTGAACACTTTTTCTGGGTGATTCTTTTCAACAAATTCCAAAATTTCATGGAATTTTCCTAAAATGTCAATGGGATGCCAGGACGATGCTAGCTGAGGATGCCAATGGCAGAGCAGCTACAAGTATGTTTACGTTCGTAAACTCTGAGAGTTGTGAGTAGCAGCGCGTACTGTATTTTTGCCTTTCGTATCCTGAAATTTCTTCTGTAACAAGAGGCAATATTTTCCCATTGAGACATGTCGTAACCTGAAAATTCCATATGTAGAGGTGCCACTGTGTGTGTGTGTGTGTATATATATATATATATATATATATATATATATATATATATATATATTATATTTATCAATTTTATTAAAAATGTGTTTTTGGTCTTATTATTTTTGATGAAATATTTAATTATGTGTTCAATGCTTATGTTTTTTTTTTTAAATTAAGTGATGTATTTTTGGTTTTGTTGTTTTGCTCAGATAAAACGCTGTTTCTTTGTATTGTTTTGCGAAAAATTCAATAGAAATTTTGCTGTTTTTTTTACTTTTTGTTGTATTTTTCCACCTCCGGGCCACAATATCTTCAGTACATCTCATTACTGTACCTTAGAGCTGAGGCTTTGAATTTTTGATGTCAGACAAAAAAAACAAAAAAAAAAAAAATCCCAAACACTGATACAATCTGCATGGGTGGTCGTACATAAATATGTAAATTGTTTATGCTGTGCTGTGCCAGTCTGACACAGTGCTCCTCCTGTAAGAAGGGCTTTGCAAGCCTAACTAATCTGCAGAGTCTTCAGGGGCTCTGCTTAAGACGATCCCTGAGGCTGTGGCTCCCTGCGGCCACCACGCTCATCCACACATCCATAAGACGTGTTTCCAGATCCATTCAGTTACATGACAAGTGAGATGGTGGATAGCATTAAGGCAGGCAGAAATCAGTCACAGAGAGAGAAGGAGGAGGGAAGTGAAGTTATAAATGTATGCATACATCCAGAGGTCACTGCAGAATGTGGAAAAAATGTAGTGGTAAATCCATCGCTTCCAGTGAGAGTCCTGAGAGAGAGGACTCATTGTACTGCTCACATCCGTGCAGCAGCGCTGAAGGCAGCACTCCTGCCGGCAGGTGAATGCTGGAACACATGCTCGTCTCATATGTCCAGAAAGGTGGATGGGGAGATGAATATCGGAGCCGCTGAGTCCTGTTTTAGAACAGGTGGCATATATGCAGCAGCTCCCGCCTCAGATGCAGTCTCTGAAAATTAATTACAACTCAAAACCTTTGGTATGCTTGCGGATGGTGTTTTAATGGATCTTTAAAAATGTCCCGATGACTTTGTGTCGCTGATATTGCCTGGAATGACAGGTCAGTAGTTGTAATTGAGGTATGAGTACTAAATTGCAGAGAATAATAGGGGGCTGTAAAGAGAAGCAAACTGGTGAAGTGCTATAGATAAGGAAGACTCTAAATTACAGATGTAATGTCAACAGCTCAAGCTGAAAGTAACTTGTATGTTTTAAAAAAAAAAAGCCACTAAACTAAATTCAAAAAGATCATCATTTCGGGATTGACATGACTTGCTGTGTTTCAGTTTGGTCAAATAAGCAGAAACACAATTTACATATGGCCCTACTTAACACTTCCCTTATTGCTCATTCCTGAAGTGGGATTTCAGCAAGTGATGTTATTTTAGATTAATTCATAGTTCCATGATGCAGAAAGTAATTAGGAGACTGTGGTAACATCCATATTTATATGCTGCAGAATTATTTTTTTTTTTTGCAGCCTAAGAGGTGTGCAGCAGGGTCGACTCTTGTGTGAATGTTGATGTGTTTCATGTGGATGATGAGTTATGTAAGCAAGGGTTTTTTTTTTTCCTGTGGTTTTTCACTGTGATCCTGAGAAGTATGCTGCACACCTAAAAAAAAAAAAAAAAAATAGATTAAGTGGGTGGCAATGAAATTGAGCATCGCCACTGAAATACATCACTTCGTGGTCTCAGCGAGCTTGTTTGTTTGAGTGTGACATGTTTGCAGATGGGTGGGAAGTCTGAATGTTTGACAAAAGAAAAAAAAAAGAAAAGAAAAGAAAAGAAGAGGGGCTGGGTTGGGCTCTCTTTCTCGCGTCTCTCTCCAGCCTAGAAGTGGAGTGTCTTACCCCCCCCTCCCCCTCTCTTCGAGCTGCTGGCCCTCAGTCAGGTAACGAAACAGGATAGTATCACAGGACGGTGAAACCCAAAGTGGCCCCGCCTGCCTCCATATGTCCGTTCATGTGAATGTGTGTGTCTGTGAGGCTCTCACCCGTACCTGTCATATATCCTAGCCCTTATCTTCAATGTGCTCAGTGTGTTTGCCTGTTTGTTGCAACCCTTTTAAACACACCCTTCCCTTGCACCAACTCCCAACAGCCTCTTGTCACACATACCCCAAACCCCCATATGTACGGTCTGTGTTTCAAGAGTCGTTGCTATGCCAACAGCCCACTTTCTGTGTCTTAGCTGTGGGAAAATCTGATCTGAGTCCACTCTGCCTCCCACTGGATACTGTAGACAACTGCAGGCTTTGCAGAATTACATCAACCCTATCGAACCCCCAGGGGGTCAAACAGAAAACGTATTGGCATAGGCTTATAGCAGTTGTAGTTCTACCATCTGCTAGAATTAATATAATAGCTTTTTTTTTCTTTAATAAACTGAATTCATTCTTTGTTTTCAGTCTATGGCCTAGTGTGTGATCTGGAGATGGAAACTTATTTCCTCCGACAGTCTGCAGCCCCAGTCGCTTTGTTTAAACAGCCTGGAGGCAGGACGCAGAGGACCACCTCAGGTGCTGTGGAGCAGGGCTGGTAGAGAGGCCCGTCCCCCGGCTGCACCAGCTCTTACCTGAGAATGCACTCAAGCCCTGAATGAAGCATGAAGGAGAATGAATAATTGAAGGTGTTCACTCCCCCATCGATACTTGGGAGGTGGAGGAGGAGGGAGGTGCCTCGCTTTACTTAAATCCGTACAAGTCTCTTCTCTGCTTTGGAGAACATCCTCATGTTTTAACCCAGCTTTTTCCTCTCCGCTCAAACTCGCTGCCTGCAAGTTCATAGTCTGCGCAAAAAAGCAAACAAGCCCCTACCTTCCTTGGCAACTAATACAGCTAACACCAGTTGATTGATATCCCCCCCGCTCCCCTCTTGAAACGGTTAACATCCCTCCTTCCCCCCCCTGCTTTGGTTCCTTTGCTGGTTGAAGTGATTGTCTGTTTGCTCGTCTCGTTTGCTTGCTTTTTCTGTCTGTCTATTTGTCAGTATATTTTACCCCAGTTTTGTCCTTGTCTTTTGCAAAAATGCATACATTATTGCAATCAGCATAAAATCTCATCCAAATTTGCAGTCTTATCATATCAAACCAAAGCAAAAAAAAAAAGAAAACAAACAAACCCCCCCCCCAAAAAAACCCCAAGCCATTCTCTCGGTGAGAAGCTCGACGGAGAATGCTGGCCAGACAGACAGACTTTCTGTGGGCTCCTTGTTTAGTGCCTGTCCAAGGCATTGCCTTCACTCTCTGAGTGACAACTACTTGCATATATTATATATGCACATGTAGCCAATGCCAGTTTGTGCTTTGGCCCCTGTGTCCCCAGTCCACACTTTTAGAGTGTTGCTAAATGGTTGGAAAATCAGGTTATCTGTAAAAAATACTTTGGTCATCTGTAGTTACTTGATTTGTAACAACGCCCTCTTTTGTAACACTCTAAATGTGCTCTTCCTATGTTCCTACTATTCGTCCCTTTTTGTGTTTTCAATGATATTATATTTTTGTATGGTATATATCGCTTTATTTCTCTTTCATACTATATCAGTTCTACCAGTTATTTTGACTTCTCCATGTAAAGAAAGATGATTGTTGTTTGTATCTTGATGATCAATCGTATTTATTGTCTTTTTTCTTTTTTCTTTGTGCTTGTTTTCTCCTTTTTAGCATGTTTCCTCGTCTGTCTCCTGTTAGAGATATTATGTGTGCGTAGCTCTTTGTTTTTGTCTTATTCTTTGGTATTTATCAGACTGACCAAACTAAGCCTTTCTTGTGTTTCCAGGCCTTCCTTCCTTCATTTCCTATCTTTTCTTGCAGCTCTGTTTTTTCTCTCTAATTGCTGGTGTTTGTAACGATTTCGCTCTTCCTTGGTTTTTGTTTTCATACTGTTCATGCTGTTAATATTTGCTAATTCTTCTCGTACAGATAAATAATTTTCAGCTTGCTTGTGTATTTCACACATATTGCTTTTCTCTTACCTGCAGTCTTTATGATTTTGGTTAAGTGCGTGTTTGCAACTTCAGCATCCTCTGCTCATTTTCCTCTTTCTCTGTATCCCTATTATCATTATTTTTTATTTTGTTTCTTTGTTGTTGCCTGTTTCCGTGTTCCTTCTCTCCATCTGCATTGATCGGTCATTTATATGGAATGTTGCGTGTCCAATGTGTCGGTATACATTGGCTAGGAGTTTTGAATTTGTCTCTTTATTGTATTAATTTTTTTCTCATGTTTTCTTTAATGTCATAATATTTATTAAATTATTTTTTTGTCCTCTTTTACCAGTTTCCTTTTCTTTACACTTTGTGATTCTTGTTTTCCCAACGTATGAACATAGGGATTTTTCCCAGATTGTTTACTCCACATGTTTTCGACCATCCTCGTGAACAGGAACTAAACTTTTAACATCTATTAACATTTGTATCTCAGCGCCAGCTGTGCCATGGGAGATCTCCGCTCTCTCCTTTGTGTTGTTCTTACAAACCATCTGTGTTTTTTTTTTTTTTTTTTTTTGGGGCAACTGAGAGAAATGTAAACACACGTCTGTCCTCTACATGTGCACATGTCTGTCCGCTGTTGTTATAGTAGCGTCATGTTGCTATATATGTCATTATACATGTGTGACTCATCTTCAGAGGGAATAAATGTTGATCAGAAACTCTGGCAACTGGGGATAACAAATTAGTTTCAGTCAATTTAAGTTTAGCAGTTCTGTTCTGTGTTCTGTCTGAAAATGTGTTTGTTTATTTGTTGGAGGTAACTTTCCTGTTAGAGATGTGGATGCTTGCCACACTGGACATGTCTACAGTCATTTCAGACTCCAGTTTTCATCAGACACAACTCCGCATCAATTGCTGTCTGCTTTAGTGCCCATCATTAATCTGTGGTATCTTTGGCAGATCTAATTTGGCTCTGCTCATGATAGCTGAGGAAAGTAGTACTTTGAAGTAACATCTATCCAAAGTAAACTTGGACTCAGTTGATTGTTTCAGATAGGCCGTTTTCAAGCTCTAAACAAGTGGAGGCTGGACTCCCCGTGTGCTCAGAAGTTCTCTCTTTCTGTAGACGAGTTAGCGTGTTAGCACATTTCCTCGCTGTTTTTGATTGGTCAACCTGAGCTTTTACTTACAGGGGCAACAAACCAGCAAACAGCCCCAAGGGCCAACCCCCCGATGCTGACGGGCACTCCTCGGTTACCGACCTGGCCAACTCTCTCACCGGAGACATGGTGATGGTAAGAAGCCCTGTCCCATCTCCCATCCACCCACTGTCACAAGCGATGATGAGCCGTGGTGTGCAATGAGTGGCTGTGATAACCCTGTTCAAATATAATCCAAAACACCCCTTAAATATGTCCGATATACTCCAGCTTTCAATGGTTTTAGTGGTTTGTAGCCATCTTAGTGCTTGTTGCTAGCTGCTCTCTGTGGCTTGAACTCCTGGCTTGTTAAGGGGCTGAAAATGTTTAGCTTAGCATGAGCCTCCGGGCGAAATCTGCACAAATAACTCAACTTTCTGCTGCATGTTTAATTAATGCCACTGACGCAGGAGGCAGAGACAACCTGGCAATGTATTTCTGACTTCAACTGCAAGTTTGTTTGTTTTTGTGACCCCCTTATAGGTGAAAACATTTCAGGAAACAATAAGTGACCCCAACAAAGGAACAAGATCTGGTTTTGAAAAATGAATCCTGGGTAAAAATGAGCAGTTGCTAAAATAACCACTAGGGGTTGGCTATGGAGGATGACCCTTTTTTCATGCACATCTTTTGGAAAAAAGACCATTTCAATCCATTTATGAGTTCTTTTTCCATTGTCACACAGAGCTGAAAAGCTTCTGAAGACGAGTGCAGCGTGAGACTTTGCCTGGTCTGCAAACAAAGTCTATTACACTTCGACATGCGTTTGTACTAAACTCGAAGGCGGTTGTGTTGATTTCCAAGCCTTTCAACTAAGTAATGGCTCAAATGCTTGCACGCCTTCTTTTTTTTGCCTTCTTGACAGTTTAGTTTGTCTGTTTTTTGTATAAGTCTGCAGCATTTGTCACCATCATCTTAAACTTATCATCAACACGTCTTCTCACTTGTTTCCTCTCTAGCTCTACTTTTGAGCTGCTTTCTTCGGGACTTTAGCATCTTTCTAAGTCTCTCAAAGCCCTGGGCGCTGTTATGACGTTATGTTTAACGCTCCAGTTGTAACAGGCACATTCAGGATGCTGGCACTGTGCCACCAGTTGTTGTGGGTGAATGGGTTTACGCGTTTAGAGGTCTACACCCTGAATATAGGATGACACAACTTTTTCAAATGTTCTCAAAGGGAAGAACACAACATCTTGTGCTCAGGTCACCTGCTCAGCTCTCCCGGCTACAGCTGCAGCCCTCTTCAGCTCCAGCACGGCTGCACCCAACTTTAATTTCTTACCTCCGCCTGAACTGTCAAATTATTCATGATAAGTAATGCACCAGCACACAATGTTTTTATTCATTATCAGAAAATAATGGAAACGTGATGAAAAAAATGCCTTCAGTATGGCCAACATGCAAGGTTTTGGATTTTCTTATTCAGTGAACTTTATAAGGTGAAAAAAAAACAACAAATCAAAAGTTAAATGATGTTTAAAGAAAAGGATGGTTAAAACTGAAGCAACAGAGGCCAAGATGTCTGTCCACAGGTGTACACCACAAACACAGGGACATACAGTACGTGCACAATAAAATGTTTGGGTGACTTAAATTTCACTTTTTATGACAGGATTTCTCATTGCCACTTTTAGTTCTATTGATATTTAAAAGTTTTTTAATTTAATCTTCAAGATGAAGCTCACATTCATTCTGTTAACATCAAAGTTTAATTTCTCATAAAGTATAAACTAGTCCTAAACTCTACCCATCTGGCACTTAACAAAAATGAGGAAGTCTGTGAGCCAAAGTTAGTTAGTGACAGAGACGGATAACACCAGACCTGGAGACACGGGAAATCATTTTAATTTGAATGTTCAGGCGTCTACTTACTTGTGACCATGCACTATAAGGCACTTCTAAATAATGAGGTAGGACTTGTTTTGCCATTCTCAGTAAAAATTACAGGTTAATCTAATGCTGGAAATGTTGATGAGGGAACCATAATAAGAAAGAAACACACACACTGGTATTTGCATAAGACAACGCTGTCCAAGATTCACACTCTTTGAAAAGTTTTACTCTTTCTTTGCCTGAAAGTTCGAAAACACATTAAGACCAAGTATTTGTCTCTTAGAAACTTTGGCCCACAGCACCAAAATCAACAACTCCAGGTAACGAGTGGATGCTCAACACTCTCCAGGTTGCTCTTTTTCAAAAAGCCAGTAATGGCTCTTTCTCAAAGTGGTTTAATGAAGCGCCAGTTGCTTATCTCTACATAAACTCCTCCAGCTCCTTTTTTTTCTTTTTTAAAGTTTATGCTATTCTTAGAAGGGAAGGAAAAAAAAAGAGAAGACAGACACAGACGGTAGCCACCGGGAGAAAAGCAGTAACTGTCAAGACGGCTGCCGGTGCAGAATAATGCCAACCTTGAGTTGTGTTTCCCTGGTTGTGTTCTCTATGCCTCTCACGCAACTCTCTCTCTCTCTCTCTCTCTCTCTCTCCTTTGTCTGTTTGTTCCTTGGTCTCTCTTTGGCCACTGCTTTTATCAGATAGCAGCCTTTTAGTGCACAGCACTGATAAAGCAGTCAGAGTGGCTGTAAGAGAAAATGGGAGGTCTAAAGCTTGCTATCTTCAATCTGTGCACCTCCTGCCTCTTAAGAGCATTAATAAGAAAATTAAACTCTCAGTCTTCTTAATGTCATACCAATCTCTGCCTCTGAGCAGCTGCTTGAGTACGCTCTGATAAAAATACGGCTCTAAAATCTCATCTCCCTCGCAGCCTTTTCTCTGTCAAGGTCTGTGTGTGGAAAGCGTGTGCCCCTGGACCGTACTGCTCATGTGAGAGGCTGCTCCTGTACGCTAATGAATTGACCTGCATTTGTGGCCCCGCAGCTGTCTCCAGGTTCAGAGGATGACGATGGTGAAGGGCCCATCAGTGAAAAGCTGGGCCGGATCCAGTTCAGTATCGGCTACAGCTTCCAGAACACAACTCTCACCGTTAAAGTCCTCAAGGGCCAGGAGCTCCCAGCCAAGGACTTCTCTGGGACCTCAGACCCCTTTGTTAAAATCTACCTGCTGCCCGACAAGAAGCACAAGCTGGAGACCAAGGTCAAGAGGAAGAACCTCAACCCCCACTGGAACGAGACCTTCCTCTTTGAGGGTTTGTCTGATTTCAGCTCACTGAAGATGTGTTGCAGTTGTCTTGTTATTATAGTCTTCATAGTTGTTAGTCTTGCTAGTTCTCTATGTGTTAGGATCAACATAAAAAAAAAAATTAACATTTTATAGTGTTCAACATTTTATTCTGGTTTTCAAAAAGTTCAGGTGTTAATCATTAAAAAAAATAGGCAACATTTTTATTCTGGATACATGGTTGCAGGACAGAAATAGCACAGGTAACGTCAGGGAACAGATGAGCTTCTTTTGAGCAGTAGATATATAAAATTTTCATGAACTTTCTAAAGAGTTTCTTTTTTTAAAATCTGTTTTAGATGCCTGTATTTGAAAACAAACAAACAAACAAAAAAAAACTGGTGAAAAGATCCAAATGAAGTGACCGTTGAAGAGCAAGTACGACTCATTAGTTACGACATACTACGTATCAAACTCACATCTCTGATTCCTTACACATGGTCAGTAACTTGGTTGTAAACTGTAAATATAAACCACCCTCTGTAAAATGGCTTTACCTTTCCAATATTTTACTCTCATAGTTGTTTTGTTTTGTTTTTTTTTTATAATATTGATTCATCTTTCACAAGATAATTCACCAAAATGAAAAATCTGCAGTAGGGAGGCTCCAGACAACTAGTATTGCAGAAAAGCCATCTGACAGTAAAAAGTCTCCCATCAGTTTGGCCTCATTAGATTGATGCACAACAGTAAGTGAAATTACCATTTTAAAGTGAATCCCTATCCAGAAAAGAGAAAAAATGAAATATGTCATCTTGAGGAAAAAAACCAAATTTGTTGAAGCCTTTGGTTCTGTTACAGAACATTATGTAACAGATTTGTTTTAAATATGTATACTGATCGATAATAACCTGACCACTGATGCAGTCACTCGGATGTTGGCAAGTGTCAGCAGTGGGCCCCCTCAACAATTTCTGTAGGAAGTCCTCAAAGGACACAACAACCACTCTGAAGTGTTAATTTGGTCTCAGTACTCCACAGAGACCCCATCCCAAAGCTCACAGGCCCAAAGGATAAATTGCACACCAGGATGACCCTCAGATGTTCCAGACCGCGAACTGGTCAGAGCTTCTTTGGGAATACGAGAATGACCTGCTCAGTATTTAGATGCTGGACGTGGTGTTATTGCCTCCATGTGTCACATTTTGAAATTAGTTTGTTGGGTTTTATGCTTGAAACATGTGTCACAGTGTGACAGTGTGAAAATTCAACCAGAAAGCTTTTCCATTCTGCATGATACTAATGCACAATTATACCTTTTCATTTATTCAGTCCATTGTTACAGAAATTCACTCTTATGCTCAGTCACATTAAGTTTGACATTGCTTTGACACAGAGTTGTCCCTCAACTCACAATGACTAATGTGAAATTTGTGTAAGAACTCCAAAATAGTGTTAAATTGCATCTTTTTTCTTTTTTCCTACGGGCAAAACTTCTATATTAAGAATGTAAGCAGTTTTTGAGTGAAGTTATAATGATTTTTGCTGCGAACTGCAGATGTTTTGTTGCAGTGAAAAAGATGAAAGTGAAGTGTCTCATCCCTGTATGAAGTAGTGTCATTGTGACCAATATACCTGTCTGACAAAGCAATGATTTCCAACAAGAGAGTCGCCGGTGCTGTGTTAATAAAAACCAAAAAGATTGGTGTTTATGGCAGGAGCATTGCATAATGATCCCTGCTGGCAGACTGGAGGAAGCTGTCACTTGGTTCAACAGCTTTTGACATGCACTTTGTCTTTTGTCCAAATTCATCCCTGTTAGCTTGTTAGCTATATACACAGCACTCTCTATACTGTCAGGAACATGTTTTTCACTCTCTGTGTCTCTGTCCCGAGCCGCCCCTGCAGTCTGATATCTGTTTCTGTGTCTGTTTTAGGCTTCCCTTATGAGAAGGTGAGAGAGCGCACTCTCTACCTCCAGGTCCTGGACTATGACCGCTTCAGCAGGAACGACCCCATTGGAGAGGTGTCAATTCCCCTGAATAAGGTGGAACTGGGCCAGATGAAGACCTTCTGGAAGGAGCTCAAGCCCTGCAGTGATGGCAGTGTAAGCGATGTTCATGGCAAACTAACTCTTTTAGTTCTGGTGTTACTTACCAAAACACGCGTGACACATTTGGTGACTGCTTTCAACATGTGTAATAGGCATAATTTTGGGATGAGCAACATGTTTGGCTAAGACAGATTGGTCAGTGGGCCATCTGTGTTTGGCACAGGCGGTTAGGCAGTGATGTAAGATTACACAACAAGCTAGTGAGCGAATCTAGAGTTTGACACCTGTTGATGAAATCTGACCTCAGACGAGATGATTCTCGCTCCATTTTGTGTTCTTCAGGGGAGACGAGGAGACCTGCTGGTGTCCCTCTGCTATAATCCCACTGCTAACACCATCACTGTGAACATCATCAAAGCACGCAATCTTAAAGCCATGGATATTGGGGGCACATCAGGTAGAAACGCCTCTGTATTTGTTCAGTATTTTTTCTTTCTCTAACCCTTGTTCACCCGTTGTCTGCCCTTGTCATGATGATAGAAACTTTGTGGCTTCACATATGGCTCTGTCCACTTTTTTTTTTTTACTTTCTTGTCTGTGCAGAGGAAGGTTGCTGTTTGCTGTAGATAGCAGCGGCACCAAGGTGACATTACATCAAGCAACTCCGAGTTGACCTCTTTCTGTATATCTATGAGAATCTTGAGCCTCCCGGCCAAATGTGCTTCATCTCAGCCTGACTGCTGCTAGTTTCTAAAGTCTCCCGTCCAGCTCTGAAATGTATTTTCTGCCAAACTTTTGTAACACGCAGCTTCTTGCAGCGCTAGGACTGGTGGCTGTTAGTGTAACAGAATATAACACGGCTCCAGATTTGGCAGTAATAAATCCCAGGCCCTATTTCCATAAATACTTCCTCATTTGTATGTTTCCCAGATAGGGGAATAGGTTGACCTTCAGCTCAAACGAGGTATCTGCTTTCCTGCCGCCCTCCTTGTCTTTAAATATTAAGAGAGTAATTGCCAATCTGACTCCAAAAATTACCATCTTCATGGTGTCAGTCATGTAAGCAGCTGCTCTCTGAATTCACACCGCAGATCCCTACGTGAAGGTGTGGCTCATGCACAAGGACAAGCGTATAGAGAAGAAGAAGACGGTGGTGATGAAGCGCTGTCTGAACCCCGTTTTCAACGAGTCCTTCCCCTTCGATGTTCCTGCCCATGTGCTGAGGGAGACTACCATCGTCATCACCGTCATGGACAAGGACAGGCTCAGCCGTAATGATGTTATTGGCAAGGTAACGTGGCATGGTGTTTAAAATTAGAGTTTAAAGCAATATCCATGGTAACATGCCACTGTGTTGCTGCTCTCAGTTGTGCCTCTTGAGCTTCTTGTTGTGCAGTAAAAGTAACCAAATCAACTGCACTCCATAAACTATTATATATACATTTATCCAACAACTTTATTTACAGCAGATTCAGTCTTTATAAGTTTTGATGCAAAATACAATAAATGTCTCTTAGGAGTTTATAACATAATAAACTTTGAGCCCTGAGTAAGCAGATGTTCATATGCCATGGACACCTTTACAACTCCAGTTTGAAAACGAAAAACACTGAACACTGTGTCCCAGATCCTTTTTGTCATGTTTTTCATGTCATGATGCACCACTGCTGTTTTCAGACTCTTCCACTAAGAAGTAGTGGTGTAACGGTGC
The DNA here is from genome assembly GCA_018398805.1 of Hirundichthys speculiger. Lineage (NCBI taxonomy): Eukaryota > Metazoa > Chordata > Actinopteri > Beloniformes > Exocoetidae > Hirundichthys > Hirundichthys speculiger. The sequence goes on along the minus strand of JAGFBZ010000082.1, from coordinate 2,420,333 downwards.
ATCGATCTAGATCCATCCATCAATTTAACGATGAAGATCTAATAGCACAGATAAAAAAAAAAAAAGAAAATATGAATCAGACATCAACACATGTTGTCAAGATGCCTTTTGTAGTTAATTTTAAACAGATTTAATTATGTAGCAGAATCCTGAAATAAACATGTGAAATGATATTTTAGTTACTTACTGCAGAGTGATTGTGTTCTATCAGCATATGATATTGTCTCATATTGATCGTTAGCTCCTGAAGCGAATCAAATCAAAATCATATCATGACAGACTTTGTGAGCTGATCAGTGTCGCGTCGTAGATTGTGATGAAACTTGTGATTCACAACCCCTCCTCAGAAGCCAGGCTTTTATGATGGATGGAGTAAGTGGTTTAGCATCGTTTTGCTGTGATGTCTGAGCAGGTGGCTCTAAACTTGTATTTACCTTTCCATGCTGATGTTTCCAGATGTGCAAGCTGCACTAATGCACCATATACCATCAGGCTTTTGAACTGAGTACTAATAAGGAACCAGATGGTCCCTCTCCTCTTTAGAATGAAGGATGCAGTATCCATGGTTTCAAAATTTGATTCATCTGACTACAGGACAGCGTTCCAGTATACCTCAACCATTTTAAATTAGCATTGGCCCAGAGAAGACAGTGGTGTTTTCTAGATTGCATTCACATATGGCTCCTACTTTGCATGATAAATTGCCTCAATATTCTGTTGAGTAAGGCTTATAATGAAAGTCTTTGACTTGCAGCCAAGTATTTTTAATGACTGGCATTACTACTTCACTTTCGTAAACCGCTTAAGTAGTTATCCCGCTCCAGCTGCTTGTTCCATACATATAAAGGCATTTTAAATGTTGGTCTTACGCCGTGTATGAAAATGCAGCTGACTGTCAGGCAACGCGCAGTCACGACTGAGGCGGATCATCTTGCCATTATGATTCATGCTGTGAACACGTCAAACAGAGGAGACGTTGCAGGAATTAATGAAGAAATTATATACACATACATTAGTCACCAGAAGTTAGCAAACAAATCGATGAAGAGAAATCACCTTGGGACAAAACTTTCCACAAAGTTTGATTAACTGGAGAGCATTAGTCATACTTAAACTGAGGAAAAGTTTTATGATATTCTTTAGATACATAAGGAAATTGATATAATGACATTCAGCGGGTGCTTTTATGCAAAGGAGCTACAGAGAGTAACAAGTCAAAGTTAAAATGGAATTTCAGCCTCTGAACTTGAAAAGCTGGGCATCGAAACACTGAAATTTCTCTTGACTGACTTCTGTCTAAATCCCCCGTTTATCCCCTGACCTCAGGACTTAGTCAAGCATCCGTCTGCATTGATAACCTCTTACTTTCTATCATCTATGTCTGTGGGATCTTTCACCCTTCTGCTTGTGCAAAAGTCTCCAGCTCATTAAACTTTGATGGCTTTTTATTATTCAGTCGCTCACTCTAAATCCCACCAGTGACTTTTTTATTTTATTATTTTTTTTTATTGGATTCCTTTGAATCTATGATTCCAATTGCCAAATTTCTCTAGCAGAGAAACACCTCTGCATCATTACTGACTTATCTGTCTGCAGGGAATGAAAATAACCCTTACCCTTCTTTCATTATATTCGTAAAGGAAAATCCCTGCAGTAAAGTTTGAAGAAAAGTTTAAAAGTTTAAAATCTGTACTTTTGTGTTTGAAGGTTGAACACTGATGACTGCAATTGCAGGTTCCATTAATTTTGGCAACATTAAAAAAACATTTTAGCTTCATTGGGACTGCAGCCTGTGAGTGAACTGAGACTGCTATTCTTGCTCCATTTCATTACTTTCCAACTCATTGCGGCTCTCCAGGAGTGATAGAGCCCACCATCGAGTAACCGATGCCAAATATCACATGAAAATCATGGGACCTCTCAGCCTGAATGGAGCAACATTTACCTAAACGACTTATGTATAAGACATTACTTTTACAGAGAGATGGAGCTTGCAACAATTTTTCATGCCTGACAGTTTAGGGATTATTCATGAAGTGTGCAGTAGTAGGTGATCATCTTGTCTCTTCTTCCCCTCCCTCAGATCTACCTGTCATGGAAGAGTGGTCCAGCAGAAGTGAAACACTGGAAAGACATGCTCGCTCGGCCGCGTACTAACGTCGCCCAGTGGCACGCTCTCAAGGCCTGATCGCACCTCCCAGTTTCCATTATGGCCCCCTTCCCCATCTCTTGCTCCCCCATCCTCCCTCCCTTCCTCCCACTCCCGTCCTTATGCACAAGACTGACTTGCTGCCAGGCTGCGAAACACGGGTACAATTAGCCATTTGCTCACTTAAACCTTTAAAGGCTTTTCCCTTTTCTTTCAAAATCCAACCTTCTTGCCCCACTCTTCTCTTCCGTTCCCACTTCTCGTGCAGTCGTGTCTTAATTTCTGTGTCTCACCACGTTGCCAATGGTCCCCCTGTTTCTGATTGTCTGTATGTCTGTCTGTCCTTATGCACTTTGCCTGTGAAGGTCTGATAATCAGTTTCTTTGTTGGTCTCTGAGATGCCAGTACCGTGGGATCACAGAGTATCCTCAGTAATGATCTAAAACCATTTCATCTTATTGTCTGAATACTCCAACTACACCATATTATACAGTGTGTACTATATGTACATATAAATATTGATATATTAGGTGTAGAGATTGGCTGAATTTTCCCTATACATGCAGTTTGCAGTTGTATGCAGTTTCCTACCTTTTCCGTGTCTTCATTTGTTCGCTCGTTTTTGCCATCTGTCTCAAATTTCCGGTATTTGTATTCTCTAACCCATATCAGTCCTTCTTCTTTTTTCCCTGAAAGTGGTTTAATGTTCAGCTGAACTCAGTGAAAGCAATCAATATTTGGTTTGTAATGAAACCAGCTGAACTCAAGACAGATTTGTTGATACTGTTGTCTCTTCTCTCCTTTCTGATTTTCTTCTCTCAGCACTTTTTTTGTTTTTTTTGTTTTTTTTTTTTTCCCTCTTTCTCTAACCCCATTTCACTCTTTGGCACAAAAATAGTGAATTTCTTCCTCTTCCCCAACCATCTTTCTGGAGCCCCCCTCCTCTTGTCGTCTGTGTGCTGTGGGTGCTGTGCTGTAGCTCCGACAAAAATAGAGCCTAAAAAAAAAGAAAAAGGAAAAAAAAAAAAGAAAAAACAACTCGACTTTCCAAGGCTGGGAAAGCAGGGACGCAAAGTTGTGAAATGGATTGCTCCTGATTTTTCCAGACATGAAACGAAGAACGGAGAGAGAAAAAAGAAGATGAAAAACAAAATGAAGAAAAAGGGAAACAAATCCTTCCATCCTGAGATACTATGATGTCACTTTTTCACAGGATCAACAACTGAGGAAACTAATTTAGATCTTCTTCCAAAGTTAACATGAAAACGAAGGCCAAAAGCAAAGTTTGTACTGTTCGTGTACGTGCATTGGGTTGCATGCACACTTCCCTCCGTTTATTGGAGCCATGAATTCTTCGTGCTGCCATGTGCTCTTGTTTTGTGCTGGTGGGTGTCGACTTCCACCAGGGTGGACTGTTTGGTGTGCTGCGTTAATGTGTGCCTGCTGGTGTGTGTGTGTGTGCATTCAACGGAGCAACACCATTCAAACTTGGCAGAGATCTTCTCTTTTCTCTTTCTCTTCTTGTGCTCTTCTTGCTCTCCTTACTGCCATTGTTTCCCATTCTTCTACTGCCCTGCCGTCTTAATGGGGGCACGAGGAAGTTCATTTTGCACTTTTTAACAATGTAATAATAATAATGATGATGATGATTATACTGCAGCTGTGGTGAAAATCAAGGGGGGTGTGTCTGAAAGGGTGGGCAGCAGTTGGGGAGAGGTGACGTCTGTTTGGTGGTTTCAGGGTTTGGAGATGATGTTGAGGGACACAGAGGATGTTAGGGCTCTCATCCTCTTCTTCCTGTTCATATTTTTGTCACTGTCATCCGACAACACCTAAGCTTGTATGTGTGTATTTCTCTGGCAGCTACCAGACTCCTGGTGGCAGACTGCTCACATTTGAAATGTCAGGCCAGGATGATGGTGCAGCAGCAGGCTCATCTGCTGGTCACATGGAGGCTGGTCAGCACAACAACAGTGCCGTTACACAGTGTGTCGATCAACAACAAAACCAAAATGTCTCCAAAATGTCCTTCTTTCTCCGTGACGTTGAGCATCACGTCTGTATCTGGAAACAGTAGGACTCGTGTGCACTTTTGCTTCAACAATCAGGAGAAACAGAGTTTTTCTATAGTCGTTTCTGTAGATGGCTGCGTATCGCAGACGATGGGTGTGATATTAGATGAGGCTTGATCAGATACTGTACTACAGAAGCAGATTAGATATTATCTCATCGCTGAGTGCTTGAAAGCATCACAGGGTAATATAGTGGTATCAGCCATGTTTGTCAGGCACATACAGCTCAGCTCAACTGCTCTGTTAATAAGTAAAGCTACAAAGCTGCAACATTTAAACCATTAGCCATTAAGAGCTACTCTAACAGACATATTCATTTTTTACTGTGTTCTCCTGTAGCTGTTTGTATTTGTGCTCTGATGAAGTCCTTTGAAGTATATTCGGTCAACCCTTAATTTTCTTTTCACTCTTGCAACGTCATTTTTAGTTCTAAACTTCAAATCTATTCTAAGCTGAACTGAATTTGAAAGAAAATTTCAGTTCTTTCTTTACAGGTTGTGCTTGTATTTTATTGATGCCAAGGATGATCTGTTACATGCATTTTTAATCTAATCCTTAGCTATTCCTCACTGAGTGTCCCTGCGAGCTGGTCTGGGAAGCACATGGTGTGCTGAGTGTGTTCTGTGTTGTGTGCTTCATGCAGACTCTGGTGCTGGCTGCTGTGATGTGCTGATCCAGTCCAGCACCCTTCAGAACAATTGGCCAGCAATGGAACAGGGCCCACTGTTTTGACAGCCACTGCCTGCAGTGTCACAGCACATTACGCTCCTGTTTTGGTCAGATAGGAGCAATATCTGCCTCCTTGGACCTTGGGGTCTCACTAGTTGCAAAAGTACCATAATGCTTTCTACAAATAATACGCAGCATCGTGTGCTATTGTCCGTAAGCGTCTGTGGTGACCTGCTTTATCCTCAAGAGGGTTACAGTCAATTCACAGCTGGTTTGTAATCACAGTAATGACTCTAACACATGTGGTTGGTGAAAACTCAACTCAGAAAGGCCCTCAGGTGATCAACATCACCTTGCTGCCGTAAGGTGTCCGTGCAAAGCGCTGCCTCACCTGGTTTGTCAGTCAAACATGGCAAACATGCCTAATGATTATATAAGCTGAGAAAAAGCCATGTGCAGTTGATGAGTCAACACAGTCCCTCAGCCATTTCCACGCTGCTCAAGAACTAATAAATGGCGACGCTTCAAACGTTTGCAAAGCTCAGTCATCGGTGACCCTGTAAACTTGGGTATAAGGGTTTATTTTTAGTAGCATAAGGCACAGCGTGATGCCCCTGGTCCTGCAAAGTGGAACAGAGACTCCAAGGCCACAATGTTGAGCTTTTAAAACTTTCAGAATCAAATGCCTTTGAATGCAGATGACCTCTTAAATGGAAATCCAGTGCATGATGCATATTCTCTACTTTACTCCACTGTTCGGCTAAAGGTGAGAGATTACATAGCTCATTAGATTTGTGAGAGGCTTGAGATAATTTTGGCTTTGGGGAAGATTTATGAGAAATAAAAGCAACAATTCCCCATCTTAAACCTCTTTTTCTTATCATAATAGAACACAATACATTGACAAACCTGTAAGTGGAACTCTTCTCTTGACCACAAATTGACCCTTCCCATTTAGAAAAAGGAATTAAATCAAATGATGATAATTCTGCATCATCCCCCACTTCACTAATACAGACTGTAAGAGAAAATTAAGAATCGTCTACCTACAAGCCTTATATCATTTACTAAGTAATTTAATCCATTTAAAAGATTGAATTAGTTTCATTATTGATGTTCAAGCCATGAAAAATCACAAAACTTCGCCATCATCTCACTAAACCCTGTTTGTCATAATGCCTGCACTTTCACAAAATATTAGCTTTAGAAAACAACACAGTGTATAACAGTACACTCACCAGCCACTTCCTTAGTGATGACTGTTCAAATACTCAGAGCAAATCACATTTCTTCCTCACCAGAATGAGAAGGAAAGGTGATTTAAATTACTTTGAAAGCAGCATGGTCATACGAGTTGGTCTGAGTATTTCAGAATCCAAAAAGAAAAAAAAAACAGCGAGTGGTAGTTCTCTGGGTGACGGTGCATTGTTGATGTCAGAGGAGAATGGGCAGACTGGGTGGAGATACTACAAACCAGTGAGTCAAATAACACTTTGCTCCTACCAAGGCATGGAGAAGAGCTTCTCTGAAGGCACAACATGGCTCGAAGCCTCGAAGCAGATGGGCTCCAGCAGCAGAAAACAACTACTCCAGTCGGCTAAGAACAGAAAACTGAGGCCTGCACAGGATCTGCAGGCATAAACAATGAAAACATGGATCAATACTGCCTTGTATGAACAGCATAGACTGGTGGTGGTGACGTAATAGTAGGGGATATATTTTCTTGGTCCATTTAAGACCCTTCAGTACCAATAAGCTTTCCACAGCTAACCTGAGTATTGTTGCTGTCCATGCCCATTCCTTTATGTGAACAGTCTACCATCTTCTAATCGCTAAATCCAGGAGGAAAATGTACCATATCACAACGCTCAAATAATCTCAAACTGGTTTCTTGAACATGACAATAAGACCAGAGTGCTCAAAGGCCTCCACAGTCACCAGGTCTCAGTCCTATAGAGCACCTTTGATGGTTGAAGGGAGGAGTCACATCATGGATGTGGAGCTGACAAATCTGCAGCACCTGTGGAATATCATTGTGTCAATATGGATGAAAATCCCCAATGTCTTGTTGAATTCATGCCAAAAAGAATCATGGAAGTTCTAAAGGCAACAGGGATCCAACCCGTTACTAGTGAGGTGGGCTTAATGAAGTGGCCAGTGCATGTCAACAGCTGAAACACTAAACGACATGCTAAGCTTGGAGCCAATTAGTATGAAGGATAATGAAATTTCCATATCCCATTTTTTCGTTCCTGCCGATTGTCTCAAAGCTCTGAAATGAGTTACAATAACCTTCAACAAACAAGAGCTCATGAATATAGCATGGCAGTGTTTTAGATGTTCCCAATCAAGACTTTTTACTGAACTCCACTTAGTGTCCTTGTGTTCAGTCTCAGCGCTGTCTTTCATCATTGCATTATTTCCCCAGCAAGGTCAGCGAGCAGGTGCAGCAGCGGAAAATTAGTGCTCGAGTACAAAAGTTCAACTCAAGATAAGAGACATCAACACCCACATCGTAAAACTTTAATGTCACGTTTCTCGGGTTTCTTAAACAGGAGGCTGGCCGTGTTTGTGGCCGAGCCAAATGGCTTTGGGAATGGCGATATCGGCTAGTGTGTTGTTCCACTACTGTGTTCTAGCCTGAAATATCTCATATCTCCAAATATCTTTGGTGCAGACAGTCCTGGTCCACCCTGAGGACGAGAAGCGGTTGGAATATGCTCATGAGATTTAGTCAGATGTTCACGTGTCCTTCAGAGTGAAATTAAACTGTCTTCCGGCAACTCTTTTGTAGAGGTTGTTTTGTTGTTGTTTTTTGTTTTTTTTTGCTAAGATTTTGCAGCTCTAGTGGCGTTCTTTTACAGTGAGAGAGACGAGAGAGCGGAGCAGAGAGAGAATGGGGAAGGCGTGCAGTAAAGGGTCACAGGCCCTGCAGGAGGACAGTCGCCTCTGTGCTTAACCCGCCGAGCTGCCCGCTGAGCTTTTGTTTGACTTTAGCTTATATGTGCGAGTTTCAAAAGTCAGAGTTGGCCTGCTGAAGCAAAGTTCCAGAAATTTCCCCATCTTTTCTGATGTGTTTTTTTCACAGGTGTGCCCCCCCCTCCAAATTCATCACTGCCACCAGCAGCCTTCTCTGTTTACTTTCAAAATAAACTCCCAGCTCTGTTGGCTGAAGAGGCCCCACATGTTTGCCAATGGATTAGAAAGATATTCTTGTGAGCCCGCTGATATTGTTTGTCCTTCTCGTGCTCTCTTCCTGCTGTACCAGTTTTTCCTTGATGGGGATGTTAAACATCTGTGACTCACTCTGTTGGAAAGGTGCCTGCTTTGTTGTAGCCTTTGCGATATTAAATTAGGGATGTTTTACATCTTGGAGAACTTTAGGTGTGCGGGTAGATTAAAATCAGGCTGCAGTAATCTCTTCCTGGAGGGACTGCAGAGCTGTAGAAGTTTAATTCTGCTGAATCATTTTGTGATGGCTGAGTAAGATGAAAGTCATCGGGGGTCACCTTTGCCACTTGTCCATGAGTTTGTGCATATGTCTCACCCTGTGCAAACAGACCTCACCTCTCTCTAACGCACCCTTTAAATTGTTTTAAGCATGTGGTGAAAACCAATGCGACTTCTCCCAATCAGGGTTTAAGTAAGATTGTTTGAATAGTAACAAAGTGAATATGGAAAATAATAATGAGTAATAATATATTTTTCCTTTTTGTTCACATTTGACTGTTGGTCGGTGTGTATGTATGTGCGTGCTTGGTGTTCTTGTGTTGTTTTTATTTACTTACGAAACCTTGAGAAGAAAATCCTTCTGTTTTTGAAAACTTTATGTAAATATCGTTGGTGAAAAATTAACATTTGCTGTACACAGAGTTTTCATTTGTCACTTGAAATGATGAAGAAAACAATGACATTCATGAGTAATAGTGGTGATGTTGATGATACTGAAGCTAATTATACCTGCCCTTCTTGAATAAGGGTTTTGATGTCCGCTGTATTTTTGTTGGGGGTGTCGTGTGGTCAAGGCAAGGCGAATGAAGGGAAAGAGTGATGCCCGACACATCCCAGGCTCGCTGTAGCAACACTGCCATACGCCCCCCCCCACACACACACACACACACACACACACACCACCAGGAAATCAACCAAGTCGCAAACTGCAGCCCGCGTTTTCTTTTTCTTTTGCATCTTTGTGTTTTTATTCCAAGCATGAGAAACAGAGTGCTCCCTGATTACAGTGTGAAATGGGACTGCACACCTCCCTGTGGAGTCACTCTTTCCCAGTCACTTGGCATGACATCTCACCCTGTCTTGCTTATAGGCTTGGGGATTTACTGTCATGCCATGGTGTTAGACAGGATTGGCCATGTACTGACACCGATGATACCCTCTTCAGTGAATTTGTAGCCGTCATTACTGTGAAGAGGCCCATACTTGTGGTTGAGGCATGTGTGGAGAACAAAGTGAGTTCCAGAAGGAAGCAACACATCAATCTGACCCCGTAAGGACCGATTGCACACTTGTGATTCAGCATGCTTAACTGCAGATATTTCAACTGGAGCCATGATAATAACCAAGATGTCGAGGTCATGCGCCTCTGACACTCCTGCACCCCTCAAATGGCTGCTCTGCTCCTCCAAACCCAAGTCCACTCTGAAACTTCCCTGGCTCAGTTGTTTAAAGCACCGCTGAAAGGGGAACAAAGAGCGAGGTAGGGGACATGATGGCGATCCCGAGGAGACAGCATGGAGGTGTGTCCTTTAGGTGGCATCCCGTGATCACATGTATAAAGGAAAGAGTGGGTTCTGAGGAGAGGGAAGCAACCATCAATTTCACCCTGCGGAGAAAATTTGTATGCTTGTGATTCAGCCTGTTATTATGCACAACTGAGGGACATGAACTTGCCACACAATAGGCTTGTCTGTTGCTTAGTAAGATAGTTGTAAGAGCTCTCACACTTCAGCAAGGAATGCCCAAAGATTACTGCAAAAGCCAATCTATAAACTGCCAAATAACTAACCTAATAAAATGTTTCATCGTTCAAAGAAATGAAAAAAAAAAAAATACAATCGTTTTATACAAGTCTAAAATTTGCCACATATCTCCCTGACATACATACAGCAGTTATTTTTATCGCTGGTATCATCAAGCCTCTTCTCATCTTCAGATGACATCTTCAACCTTTATATATATATATATATGATGTAGAGATGGCACATATCAGTTTCGCACCACTTAGGACCGTCTCTGCCACTGACATGATACGGTTCAGTAGATGCTGCCGGCAGCCGCCTCCAGAAAGGACAGTAGATACAGTTCTGGCTTCAGCTGTAATACCATCCCTCAGAAGGAGTCCCGCTGGGAGTCAGAATGTCCACAAACAGGCCAAAAACCACTTTCCCCACATCCAGATCCTTCACTGGTTATAAAGGTGATGCAGGCAGAGCAGCCTCCATCTCCTGCCATCATGTGTACATTTTTTAGTCGGGGAGGCAATAAGCAATACACTAAGCTCATCTAAAGCAACACTCTGAAACGTTAACCGAGGGGGACTCTTTACTTCAAGGGATGTCTGGGGTAACACTCCTGTTTCTTTAGCTCCTTTCTCAACTTGCCGTGGCCCACCTCTTCAACAAAGAGTGCCCTATCTTAAAACACACAATTGTGATGTGTACAGTCTAATTTAATGTATTTATTTATGTATTTTTGCCAACTTTGTATAGTGTATAAATATCTATAAATATATGAAAAATGACAGTACTGTATAGATTTTAGCTGCCTGGTAAGTTTAATAGTATATACTTGGTAGACTAAAAGAAGAAGCGTAGAGCTGTTCAAAAGCCAGTCACTGAGAAAATGCTTTCTGTGCCACTGGGTCTTTTTATATTCTAAGTTTTTTTTTCTGATTTATTTTATTATAGCCAGTGGAATCCAAAGTGTATGTTGTTGTTTTGTTGTTTTTTTTGTCCATTTCTTTCGGTTTGTGTGCTGTTTTTGTTTTCTTCTTCTGCTTTGATAAGACACAGCGAGGTTCTGGCAGCCAGGAGAGTGCAGTGGAACGCAGACTAGGACCCTGTGCATTAGTGTGAGTTAGGTGTGTGTACGTCCATGGTTGTGGTAGTGCTCTCTGTGCAGTGCCTCCCTCCTCCTTCCTCTCCGATGTAGACTGTCTTGTGACGCAGTGTGTGTGTTAGGAAGTAGGATGACTGTGTATGCTGAAGCTGGCAGATGCCCTCCTTCTCTGTGTGAATGTATGCGTGTGTGTGTGTGTGTGTGTTTCATCGTGTCCACTCCGTTGCTTCATTACACGGCTTAGTTTTAATCCTCCTCTAAGTATAGATTTCCACTTCTTCTGCTTGATTGTTAATTTACTTCCCTGTTCTGATGGTAATGCATGCTCTACCAGAATCTGATTTCACAGTAATCCATTCTCCCTCATCTGTCTTGGGACTCTTTGTCCATTAGCATCTCCCATCCGTCACCCTCCACATTACTAAAGAGCACCTAGTTTTCCTGCAGAGCTCTGTGGACCAGAGAATGATTTAGCACACACCAAAAATAAAACAAAGGGGATGCGACTCATCCCAGATCAATCCTTGTCTCACTACAGACTGTGAGAAGAAGGGTAGCTGTCAGCTCAGCACACAGAATCACAAAACAGCCATATTCAGAATTCAAGCACAGATGAGAGACTTAAAACTGTTGTGGTGGCTTCACTATAGCCCATTTGTAGCAAGACCAGGAGAATAAAGAGCCTTAAAGACTGGACCAACCACACACACAAAAAAAAAAACAGTTGTGGGATATGTGCATTTGTAGTGGGCTATTATTACCCCCCTTTTCCCGCTCCACATTTATTACTCAGTATTCCGACGTGTTGCTTGGGTGCTCTGTACATATCTATGTAGTACTTCTGTTGATGTCCCTGTACTAGTATAATAGTGGGTTCTTACTGGGCGGCCCGAGCAGACGTCCTCTCCCTCCTGCCCCCGTGTCATTCCCTCAGAAACTTCAAACATTCCATCTAAATCTCTAGTTGACAACATTTTAAAGAGGATTAGATTTCACTGGGTGCAAAAGAGCAGAAGGACTCCACCTCAGATGTTTCCACTGGAGCCATGACAATAACAAGACATCTTGGTCATGTCCCTCTGAGACCTGCAAACCCTCGACTGGCAGCATCACTCGCCATCGCGACCTCCACACATGATCCTGAGCCCCTCCAACCCCACCTCCACTCTGACCTCACCCGACTCTGAGATGTCAGCGCCTGCTTAGAGGCGCGTCTTTGAAAGGGCGAGGTGGAGGAGGAGGTGCGAGAGCCCTTGGAGGCGGCGAAGGAGCACGTCCCCGTGGTCGCACCTTAGGCAAGGAAGCGAGGACGTCTCGGGGTCAAGCCCAGTAGCACTTTGGTTTTGCGTTCCATGCTTTTTTTTAAGCCTCTCCTGTTTTTTGGCCGAGCGGACTGTGATCTTACTCGTTGATTTTCTCGATTTCCTCCACTCATCAGTGTTATGAAGTGTGTTGGGTGGACGGAGCCCTGGAGCTGAGCTCTGATTTTGTTCCATATTAAAGAATCATTTTTACTACACTTACGTGTCCAGAGACTCATTGATCTGTCTTTTTGTGTTTTATTTCTTTTATAGCCATACTATAGCCACTGACAATGGAGATCAAATCAATATTTCTCAGGAACATTATACCTGGCTAACATCTTATTTCACAACTAGCGATCAACATGCTTCTGAGGATGAAATTAGCTGATTATCTGTAAATTTAATCTGGAACAATTTGGATGGCCTCTTACGTAATTAATTACCTTAATTCCGGTGCAGGCTGAAATATTCCAACAACTGTCATTAAATTTAGTCCACATATTAATCGTTCTCAGAAAAATGAATTCCAGTGACTTGAAGTACCTTTGATTGTATTTATTGAGCAGGAATCCAGCCACACTGCTAAGGAAGCAGCCACTTGCATCCTCCATCTTCAACATAGAGGTCGATGGTTAGACATACTTGTCTATTGGCTCAACCTTCTCTCCACCACAACAGACCGGAGCAGAGTTTTCTTTACTGATGAAGGCATCCATCTGATGGTTCATTTCTCATTCCATTCTTTTGGCGGTTGAGGTTGTGCCTCATCCACGACATTTTGAAGACTTTCCATCCATTTCTGGCTGAGAATGGTGGCATTGGATCCGGAGTTGCTCATTTTTATTGCTGCCATTTATCACTTGGCTGCAAACCTCTCCCATGAGAGCTGAAGATTATGGCTCAATGCCACAAACAGGATCACATTATCTGCAAAAAGCAGAGCTGGAACCTCGAGGCCACCAAAGGAGACCCTGTCATGGTTTGGGGTTGATTTGGTGTTTTTTGGTTTTGCTTCTCGTCTTCTCATGGTTTTCTTGGTTTGGTCTTCTTGTGTTGGGTTCCTTGTGTTCTTTTCTGTTGCTGTTAACTTTATTTCCTGCTTTCCCTTGTTGAGTTCGGTTTTACTTCTTTTTGCTCATCTCCTTGATTGTTTGCACCTGCATCTCGTTTGTCCCTTGGTTTATTTTAGTCTTGTCTTTTTTCCCCTCTTCCTTGCTTGTTTGTCTATTTTCATCCGGTTTCTTTTGGCTGCTTCAGTTTTGTTTTGTCACGCCGGTTTCTCGTTTTCCGCTCCTGTGTTGCTATCTTGCTGTTTGCTTTTGTTGGATAATCTGCACCTTGGATTAATAAAGGACCTTTTTGTTGGTTACTCGTGCCTCCCAATCTCCTGCGTTTTGGGTCCACACCCTAAAATGTGACAGACCCATTTCATTCCTTTGCTGCACTGAGGATCTGAGAGACAGGGCAGCCCTGATGGAGTCCAACTCCCACAAATCCAATTTACGCCTGGCAATATGGACCAAACTCCTGCTGCAATGGACCCAGTATCCTCCGCTCCTAGAGCGCCCCCAGAGAATATCCTGAGGGACACAGTCCCTAAATTGACATGTCTATATTATTTAATTCTCTTTTATTTTTATAGCACCACTTCACAACAAAGTCATCTCAAGACACTTTACACAAAAAGCGTTCTATGTTAAATTAAGTTAAAGTCCATTTAAGTCCAAACTGCATTCCAGTTTGGATCAATTCTCTGTAAACTTGTGCATAATCCAAATGATTCTTTACGAATCTTTACAATCTAGTAAATTTAAATTCATAATCCAATCCTTCAAGTCCAGAAAGCACATGTAGACTAGTTGGGGAAACTCCCATGTCTCCTGCAGGACTCCACTAAGGATAGGACATTCACGTCAGATCCAAAGTTCTGCCATCAACCAAGTTCCCCAGCACTCCTGCACGGACCTTACAGCTAAGTCTGATTCCTCTGACTCTTCTTTATGATAAAGATGTTAGACCTCAGAGGAAAAAAAAAAATTTGTGTCCAGTCACTTTTTCCAGGATTATTCTGCAGCTTGGAAATGAACTTCAAAAAGGAAGAACTGCAGACCACGAAGGACTTATCTGTGCTTGTGTTTTCAGTGTTCTCAGGTTTTTACCAAACATGATCACTTTCATCTGCACTGCAGTGAAATGTGCATTGGCATCATAATGTGAAAAACTGAGATGGTGAAAAAGGTGAAAATAACACCTTTTTCTGAGTTTTCATGAGACGGCAAGCAGAATGCTATCTGCATCTGCACATTTTCATGTTTCTGCCGAAAATAGAAAGCCTCGGCCTCCCAAACACCCTGGTGTAGTCAGCTCCACAGGTCTGAGCGAGTTATCACCCACCTCTTCACACCAGCCCTGCCAGTTAAAAATCTGACAGTTTCATAGGACGCCAAATCAGTAAAGGCATTCAGGCAAAATGACTCATCAACATTTCTAAAGCATTTTTTTTTTTTTTAGGAAATCACAACATGTATAATACCATTGCATAAGTATACTTATTCTATACCTAGAATAACTTTATTGTCACTGATGGAATATATACTAATGTTTATAGAAAATGGATCAGTGCTGTTGCAGTGAGATGTTTAGCATACTGGCACTGTAGCATTGTCAAATTGCTGCTGTCATATTTGATTGCATTGCTTTAACCAGACAGACAATAGAGCTTCTGAGGGTTTTTTTTTCCTGTCAATGTAGAGGCAGAGGAGGAAAAGAAAATACACTCAGGAAGTTACACTGGGGCGGGGGGTTATGTTTCTTTTTATATAGTGCAGATAAATTTCTGGTTTAAATCTTTAGGTACTGATTCAGGTCTATGGAAACAGAGGCCATGACTTCTCCCTTTGAATAGTCCTTTATTGTCATTTGTAACAAGAGCAACATGTCTATCAACAGTATTTGGTGCAACACTGGTCACCTTGAACAAATCAGTGAGAAGGTAGCAGCAACTGACTGGAGATGTCTGTACAAACAGTCTTTTTTATACACGTACAGAGTTGAATTCCTATTTCAGGTCTTTACAGAGATTTAAAGTAGCTATGCATTGTGATTTAGCAGCTCCTTGTGCTGTCATTTAATTGTCCTTTTGCTGGAAACAAACACTCAAATCTGCTGTGATTCTGGCGTTTTGGTCCCTAATGAAAGTTTAGACCCTTGAAGGAGTTCTTTATCCAGCAAAAACAGCTGTGTAGGACTGCGGAACTGTAATACTGGAACCTGTTGGCCTGCTCAAGAGAAATGCCAAAAATGAATTGGTTTCAGAATCTAATATTTACAGAAACAACTTAATTGCTACATTTTGAGTTTGAAGCTGTTGGCTGAACAAAAAAAAAGACATTTTAAAAGGTCATCTTGCATTTAAATTATTTTATTTATTTAATTATTTTTACATCATCTGTATTGCTAATAGGTGTCTTTTCTAAACTTCTCTTCTGAACATTATTTTTGAACTTATATTATTTCTTCTACTTATGAAGTCTCATTCCACTCAAAATCTGAACAGGTTCGTCCACATAATTATGGCAGTTTATTACATTTTTGTTTTCAGTATCTGTAATTACACTGAAAAATAAATCAGTGTGTCATGACACCGTTCCCATTTAACATGTATTATAATTATTATTATCATAAGCTGAAGGAGAAAGAGCAATCTGCAAATGTTGTTTCTTCTCTTGAGAGCAATTTAAAATTTACAGTAAAAGCTTCTGCTGTGATCACCACATTAATCAGCATGAAGGAAAATGAACCCCATGGCTACTTGCAGCAGTTTGGAGGTATATTTCATCCCATTTTAAGGAAGATGGCAGATCTCATTTATCAGCAGCTACATCCTTCGTGCTGTTTGTTTCACCTGTGACATTCAGAACAATAGCTCTCAGTACTTCACGTTCCACGTCAGGCACGAATGAGAAAAATATAAAGGTAATTTTTTGCAGCAAGAAGATAATAAAAACACAGTTTTTCTTTGAATTGAATCTGTCTTTCCTCACGTTATCAAGGACAGCCTTGTAAATGTCATAAAATCATCTTGTTTAGACTTGAAATGTCTTCGTTTTTTTTTTTTGGAAATAAATCCTCCTCTTCAAATCCAGTTCTGCCCGCGTACATGCACTAAAGCTGAGAAAAATTGAAAATGGAAAAAGATGACAAAGCAATTTATTCCATACCATGCACGCCAGATTTGCCTTTCAGGCGCAGAAGTCGAAAAGGAGGCAGGAAGGAGATAAGACCCACATCAGTGAAGCAGAGAAAACACCTTTGAGACCCGACTCACAAAGGGTCTGAGCGCCTCAGTGGTCTCTTTATGTCCTTAAACATTAATTCCATGCTATTTTATTGCAGATAAAGAAACAGGTTATTGAACTGACAGAGAAACCCCCAAGAGTCTCCTCCCAGAGCAGCAGAGCTGGGAAGGAGGACACAGCCGAGCCCCTGCAGACAGGCCCGAGGTTTTGTCCCTCCCTGAACTACAACAGAAGGCCGCAGGCGAGCCAAGCTCTTCATCTCGACGGGAGACCCTTGCTTGCATCACCTCGGTCTATTTTTAGAACAACTGCATCCACCTTTTTTTTTTCTCTTTGTCATTTTTTTTTTTTAGCCACTTTGCATTAGAAGTGATATCTGAAGTGCAAACTGCAGCAGAAGGTTTGGGACTTTGTTTCGTCGCTGCCAGTGTTTGTTATCAAAAGCCTTCATCAGAACTGAGCCTTGCTGTAGAGCAGTTGTGTTACGTGTGAATTATGCAGATGGAGAATCAACACAGAGGATGAACAGTCGGAGGAGAGCGGAGAGCCTCCAGGTTTTCATCTAAAACACAAGACAGCAGGTGTTTCCATCACCCTAAGCTGGCTGTCAGACTGAAGTTGTTCTATTAAGTCAAATCATCCTGAGTAATCTTTGACTGGAATGAAAATAGGCACTCGGGCTGATCCGGCTGTGAATTTATAATTAGAGATGCCAATAATGTGCACATTGTGTTTAAGAGAAAAGAATCAGGAAATGGGACTGTCAGTTTCAATGATACAGGCGTTTCCCTGTAGTTATTTTTTTGGAGGCGATAATGAACAGTTTCAAGCTTGGCATGACAGCGTGTCAAACAAGAAAGACTGTGGAACGGCAAGACAAGCAACAGCTTGGGAAAGACAGGCTCCATTGATTGCCAGTGTTGGGCAGATGGAGAATAAGAAAGGAAGCAAGAAATGATGCAGCAGAGGTGAATAACAAGTGTGAGTCCAAGGAAATTAGATGACAAGAGAAGAAAGATGAGGTGAGAATTAAAGGAAGGTGTGTAAATGGTGTGACTGCGAACAGCTTTAAAGAGAAAATAAAAAAAAAGAAAGAAAGAAAAGTTGGAGTTTATGCTGTAATTGAAAATCTCCTCTAACTGAAAGAGACTGAAGGAAATAAAGCAGTGTTTGAAGTGTTGCAAGGACATGTGGGATCTGATCTGCTACAAAGGTGTTTGTTGAGAATCAAGAGCACAGAAACAATTCTTTTATTTAATGGAAAAATTACCCTTTAATTTAATAGGAATATGTTTTGTGGTGGTTTTTGGTTAAAAATGACTGTGAAGTCCAACTCAAGCTGTATTTTCAGATGTTCCAAAACCCCCTGGAGGATTAAAGCAAGATGTTCTTGAAGGTGTACTGTGTGTGTGTGAATCTATAGACGCTGTAGGACATTTTCGTCTGCATAAAGCAGTGGATGATAACTCCCTGTCTTGAATGGACAATTTTATCAAGATGCCATGCAAATTTCAAGCTATCCATCATTTTTTTTTATATAACCTGAAGATTGAAGTCTGAACCACAGTGGAATCACAATGCCATCCAGTGGATGAACAGAGGAACTGTCCATCCAAACTGGTTACGTATGAGAGATGGAAAGCTCCTGTCTATTTTTCATTTTATATAAGATGAGGGTGGAAATGCACATGTAATAGCAGTACAAACCCCAATCAGTCCATTAAAGAAACCAAAACAAACAAAAAAAAAAGATAATATAGGTCGATCAAATGAAATTTAATTCAGTTCAATTTAACTTTATTTGTATTGCTTCTATTACAATACAAACTGTCTCTAGGCGCTTTACAGAGACCCAGAGCATGACCCCTGAGCAAATGTTATTAACTATAAGTAATATTATTAAATCTTAATTAAAGAAACAATGGCAAGCTGCTGCCCCTGCGACCCGAACTCTGGACCAAGCGGGAGCTAACGAATGGATGGATGGATGGATGGATGGATGGATGGATGGATGGCATGTCCAAAAACTCGAAGCAGGAAAAATTCTTTGAGCCAAACAGTGGTCATTTATAACATAATTTATGCCTTCATAATTTTCTTTCAAACCAGCTTTTTTTTTTTTTGTCAATATCAGTTATTCAATCTAAAGTGGTGCATGTCTAACAAGGACTTGTACTTTACCATGATGTCATACGTCTCTTCCTCACTGGATTTTTATTTTACATGTTTTTTTATATCTGTGGCATTCACCCAGTATTTCATGAATGAGGGATTTTCATGGTTTATAGCAGAGAACATATATGACATATATGACATGTGATGTATATTCCATGTACACGTGAGGTGAAAAGTGCACGTCTGAAAGAAAAGGTAAACACAGTAAAGGATTAGTAATGAATTTTGCCAGCAAACGGCAGAAAAGAAGAAGAGCTGAATGATGCACAAATTACATGCAACAGAAGCAAAATCTTAACAATGTCCCCTTGTTTAATAACATTCATCTTATCACTGACAGCATTTCACTTTTCAGTTGTAATGTTCTGCCACTGCCTGCAATCTCCTAGCAACAGAGACCTGGTAACCTTCAAAACAAGCATAACACGGACGGCTGAACAAACAACCTGGTGCTGAAGGTATGTCCTGGGAGAAACTTCAGCTTTTCTACTCTATTACAACTTCTTTCCTCAACAGATGTAATTTATACTCAGGACAAACCCTGCGACATTGCTGTTACCTTCGACTCTCCTTTCCCACGCTGCATGTTTTTTGTTGTGTTTTTTTTTTAGGAGAAAACTAAATTATGTCCAACTGAATGCTGTCAGTTATTCAGCTAGTTTGAAGTTTGTTGTTCTGTCAAACCTGAAAACAGTGGAGTAACAACTTGTTCGCAGCTTTTCTTTCTGATTATGGCCATCGCCTCCTGGATTATTTCGATCCATCACTGTCGTTGGTGAGGGTTTCCATTACAGCAGTCGCAGATGGCTGAGCAGGGGAGGGTTGTCGTGCTGACTAGTGGAGCAACTGCTGCGAGGGGATAAGGGGGGATAAGGGGGAGTCTTGTGGTGGTGTGAGTAGGGTGACATGTAACCAACAGAGTCAGATTTGGATTATGATTGACACTTTTTGGTCCGCGTCTCAGGTAGGATGAGTTTTGCCTCCTACCTTGGACGTCCCCGAGCCACAGGTTTCACATCAAAGCAAGTTGACTCATCCTTCCCATAACCCTGAACAAGGGCCATCTGTGTCCCTCACATGCAGAGGGAAGATTTTGGGCGTTCACTTACGTACAGCTATCTTGAGGCCCCATCACAATGTTTCCATTGAGTTGAGGTCTGGACTTTGACTGGGCCCATCCCAGAAACGTAATTCTTTTATTTTTACTCAGTGTGCTTCAGATCACTGTCTGGTTGGTTGACCCAATTTTAACGGCGCTCTATCTGTTGGACACATGGCCTCACGTTTTGCCTCTAAAGATACTTTAATGAGGATTTAACGATCAACTCAGTGATTGCGAGGTGCTCAGGTCCTGTGATTGCAAAACAACCCCCAAATCCCCCCCCCCCCCACCACCACCACCACCACCCACCACTGTGCTTGACAGTGGGTTTGGGCTGTTTCTGGCGAAGTTGGTTTGAAGGATTAAGGCTCAATAGCTCCAGTTTAGTGTTGTCTGTCAATGGGACATTGAACCAGAAGTCCTGTGGTTTATTCAAAAACAGATTGGTGAACCTCATTTGTGCTTGGATGGTCTTTTTAGACTGAAGACACAACCTCCCGACAACCCTCCCTAACAAACTGCACTTGTTCAGCAATCTTCTTACTGTGCTGTTTAACATTTAAAGTGCTTGGCGAGGCTTTTAAGGTCTGAAATGTAGCTTTTGTGGGTTTTTTTTTTTTTGTTGTATTTTTCTGAGCATTACATGGTACCCTTGAAAATAATTTATGTAATTGTAGAATGCTTATCTCTAAATTGTTTAGAAATTGGTTGTATAATCCTTTCCAGACAGATGCGCAGCAACTCCGGCTCCTCTAGGACCGTTGTTTATGTCTTGGTATTGGGGTAACACATACCTGAATTCTCCAGACTAGCAAAATGCCCAAATGTCTGCTTCTATAGAGGTCTGTAGACTTGCTGATAATCACTACATCGAGGACAGATAACCAGCAGCGCCTGGCTGCAACATGCCTTCTTAAATTCCCTGGAAGCAATAAAAGAATGTGGTGTTGTCTGTATTTTCTTTTTCTTTTTGTCCTAATTTAGAAAAATATTAGATGTTGTTCGCAACATTAGGATAACAAAGGTTTTTCATGCAAAAATGCATGCTGTAAATAGGTATGAGTTTCATGTCTGGCCCTGAGGATAACAGTGTAATAAAAATGCCAATTCTTCCAAAATATAGCTCTTGTGTAACAGTCCTAATAATCCTGCTTTTTACTCTGAGAGCTCTCTCTGTTCAGTAAAGGAAATACCATTCAACTCCACATTCTCTGAGTCACAGAGGTTTATAGAATAAAATACATTTTCGGTGGAAGTGGTGCTTCAGTGTAAATTAGTTTCCCAAAATGTTAAAAAGAAAATAAGCCGACTGCTTGAGGAGAACTCTTGTGAAGTGTTACTCAGGAGTGTTCTTTTTGTTTCCAGACTCTTGCTATCTCACGGTTTAATGTCTCAAACTAAACGGCACTACCAGCCTCATGTCCACGCCCATAACTTGGGATCTTTGCCAAATCTCATTAGCAAACCCACAGACAGCAGTGGCTTCCATCAGGAGAGGATTCATTCAAAAACAGCACCTGTGGAAGAAAAGCTACAACAGGTTCATAAATACAAACAACCAGAAATACTGAAGAGTGTTAAATACCACATACATTAACAGTGTATCTTCTTGAATGTGTTTCTTGCAGACGGAATATCAAAGACGGTTCGTGCCACATTGTCTTGCACCATCAGGTAAACGCTGAAGCCGAAACTGACAGGTTTATGTCAGTTTAAAGCATTTGAATACAAAACAACAAATGCAATCAAAGTGAATGAGTGAAATCCTCAATGAGCATTTTGTTAATCCTACAAATTTGTACCCACGCCACAGCTTCTGTGAACCATGTTACGATGGGCCCAAAAGGACGGACTGGTTTCACTGAGGAAACCGAACGGCACTTTTTCACCTTTCAGGAGAAAAACAGTTGCACAGTGAGTTTTTCCCGTTATCATTCCTTCACCCTTCACACTTCAGCCATCATGATTATACAGATATAATCATATCTGTGATTCATGTGTCTTTCACTATTTAGACCCTCAAAGGGCCAAATTGGCATCAGAGTTTTTGCTGCTGCTTCAAACAGAAGTAAATGCAAACAAGTCACTTGATGTAACTCCAGTCCTACGAGTATGTTGAGTATGTGGGGAGTGAAAACATGTTGAACAATAAGTCACCTTTGCTGAAATGACTGCAACGCAGAAGAGGGAAGACGCTAGAGGAGACCCTGTGAATCAGATTATCACTGAGAAAGTATCAGAAGCTTTTTAATGCATGTGGATGCAGATGTGAGCAATTCTTCATTAATGCTGGCAGAATATAACAGAGAATTACAGCCAACATGAGGGGTTTAACTGCTGCAGAACACCCAAGAAGAAGCAGTTACAGAAGAGTCTTTATGCTAATTTTAGTAACATGGCAGATGAATACCACAGGAGGAGCCACAGTAGCTGTTTTCACACCGACTTAAAGTCTGCAGTCTTGAGGAACGCAGCCAGTTCTACATATGGCGTGACTGTTGCTCGTGACATAGAGCCCTCCATGGCCTCCTAATCCACATGTTTAAATGTCACTGTGCAAGACACCGAATCCCTAACAGATTGATGCAGATGGATCATCCCGATGCAGGAGATGGTAGGCAGTCAGTAGGTTTTTAAACAATACTTTAATTTTAGGAAACAAAACCAAACTAGAAAAGCACTCGGAGAGCAGAGACCTCCGCCAAGCGCAACAATTCCCCCATATAGTGATTTACAGATTGCAATAAAATCCACCTTCTGGATGAGATCCGGATCAGACCTTTGAAATTTGATAGAGGTTCCCATTGTCAATCCCTGAGTCAAATTTCATGAGTTTTGGGCAATAATTTGGGCAATAATTAATGGAGATATTGAGATATAGTCATTGTTAGTACATGAACTGCAGAGATGACTTCATAAACAGATGTGGGCAGCAACACTGAGGTGGTCAGAGGATCAGACTGCAGGTCAACATGTTAGTTGATGTCCCAGAGACATCTATGTAGACAGGTGGAGGTCAATGCTGGGACGGTGATCCTGAATCCAGGATTTCTCCCGGATCACACCCAAAATGAAATCAGTTCTTCCTTTTCACATTTCCAACAACTCCTGAAAATGTTCATCAAAATCCATCCATAACTTTTTGAGTTATCTTGAACACAAACAGACAGATAAACACTGGCAAAAACATAACCTCCTTGGCGAAGGTAACGAAAGTGCTCCAGACATAAATAAAATAAAATTAAAATATTCCAAAGAAAAACTAAGGTGGTGAGGACACACACAAAGAAACCAGAAGAGAGGCCAGGAAAGCAGGTTTGGAAACAGACCGGGAGTGCAGGGCCGAGGTGATACAGGTGGCACAATCAAAGAAGATGCTGGGCCGAAGAGCAAAAACCAAGAAAAAAACAGATCAATGGGAAATAAGGAAAAGAGACAAATAATTAAAGCACAGATCCAATGTTTCACAATGAAAACCATAAACAATCCTGGCAAACCCAGAAGATTAACAAAACCTGAAACCACATGCTATAACAGAACCTTTATTGTCCCACTGCTGTTTAACTGCGTGTATAATAAAAAAAAGCTAACTGTAAAGCATGTATTTATTTTGCCATTACACCCAGAGTTTCAAACCCCCTGAAAATCCAGCTTCCTGTCAAGTAAGGGACTTTCCAGTAACAAATAATATGACTGTATGTGTCTGACAGACTGAAACACACACTTGCCTACATCTGCAGTCCTGTAACCATAAATATATTCTCTTTACCTTTTCAAACCGATGCTCAGGTGGAACTTCCTCAGACTTCTAGCTCAGTGATGAAGAGTGACTTTGTCCCGCCGCACTCTCTGCAGGTTGAGCCACACTGGCAGTAAAATCATTCAAGAGAAAGACACGCTGGTGTCACTTGGTGTTAAACGCTCTTCTTCTTTGTTTCAGGGCCTGCACGGACGTTCATGCCAAGACTCAGGATTCACACGGGGCACCATCTCTACCCTGGCCCACCCAGTTAATACCTGTCCATGTCCAGCTCTGGTTCTTTTCTTTTTTTAAAAAAAAGACATGATGATGTCATCTGACATTCATCTGATTTTTTAGAGCTCCCTTCTGCCATCAACCCAAACTAAAGTCAGTGTACCAACTGTGATGACCGTTGGAAGAAAGGTCAAACTTTAAAAATATATTTGATATAATTTCTTCATTCTTGTAGCTCTCATGTAGATTCTGCAGTTGTGATGTATTCTGTTTTTAGGAACCCACAGGGTTTGTTCGAAATGCTCCAAGCATCCAACATTTCCCTAAAACACCTTTGGATTCTTCACACTTCATAACACAATATAAGAGCAAGTAAGTATGTTTCGTAGTTTCAATAGCGATAGGCCAAATATGCAGATTTTAAAAGTGAGTAGCACAAAGTAACTCGCTTAAGCAAAAGCCCTGAAATGAAAAAGCTTGTTCAGAAAAGCACCAATCATATCAGAAGTGAAAGTAATCAGATCATGCTTCGTGTTTTGTTTTGTTATCTTTTGCAACGCTGTGGCAACCAGCAAAACTGGACCGCTGAAATTTAGAGCAGTTAAAGTTTAAAGCTGAGTAACATACGTCCTTAAACAAAGAGGTATGGAGAAGATTATCAGAGTTGAACTGATAAACATCTAGTTAAAAGAACTGTGTCGTCTTCCAGCTTCTGTCATATTGACAACGCTCCAGAGATTAGCGTGAAAACGGACAACGGCTACAATCGAAGGGAGATGGACGGGAGGAGCAGAGTCACACAGCAGCATGCATGATCTCCCATCAGGCACATGCTTCGATGACTCACATCAGCCATTTCTATTTTGCAGGTTCATCTTTAGAAGTTAGACGTTCTCACACCTTTGATGTTACATCACAAATATAAAACTCCTTGTTAACACATCAGTCTCTGTGGTGGATTATAAAAACAAAGGAATGTATGCAGAATTTACATTTCACTTCTGCTGTGTCTTTTTTTCTTCTCTTTTTTAACCAAAAAAAAAAAAAAAGAAGTACCTTTTTCAGGTCTGAGAGGGCAGGAAAAACCTTTCAGACAGCTGTGCATCTGGAGAAAATGGAGAAAACAATACCTTGTCCTGTGAAGCCTACTGACCTACAGAGAATGAAAGGACTGTAAACTACTGCGCGAAGCAGTAGCTCTCAGTATGTGGCACTCATTCACAGGGACGTCTGCAGAGCGTCACACTGGTCTGCCACCCACAGCTGTAGGACGGCAGCAGAATCTGGGCCCGGTAGGAGGACTGACTTTCCCTCTGTGTGTGTCCCTCTGCAGCTTCGTGCTGCTGTGCTCCCTCTGAGCGACTCCAGGGGAGGAATTTAGATCAGTACTTGTGTCCAAGGCTACTCTTCAGTATGTAACTGCAGCACTTCAGCCTGTCGTCTGATATTTTAGTGGCCTTTTATGCTTTCACTTTGTCTCAGAGAAAAGCCTTTAACGCATTTGATTTTGGGAGGTTTGTTTGACAGCTTTTACTGTGACACCTGCGTACAAAATCTACGGCAAGTTTCGCAAGTTTGCGAGATAATTGTGTTAAGGTTTGTCATAAATGCAGAGCTGAAACGCTGTTGAATAAAGGTTGACTCCAAACTGTTATTAAAAAGCATGTAAGCTAGTTGAGTCGATGATTTTAGGATTTCAGTTGGTAACTTGACATCGTTCGAGTTTATAAGGCTGTTTTCTGTTGAAAATAAGCATTAGTCTAATTTTTACTATAAAAGTTGAGTTTCATGAAACTCAAAAATGAAATGCTTCTTTGATGAGAATTCACAAGTCTTTAAGGTAAAGTAAATTGAGTGAGTAATGACGCATGAATGTAAAATAAACAAGTATTATTTCCTGAATTGTTTTATTCATTTCTTCCCCTGCTGCTGGTAATAAGTGACACTGTGTGTGGAAGGGACTTTAAACGTTTTACGGCTTCAGACTGGGGGACCTACCAGAAAAGAGGACTCACTGAGCTGCTCGCATGGCCGTAATCAGTCGTTGTGATAATGAATTAACAAATATAATAATAGTAGATCAACTTCAGCAGCTTTCTGTCATTTTTGCTGTAAATAAAATTGTAAAAACTGTGACTTTCTGATAATCAAAAGGCCACCAATCCATCAATAGTGATAAAAAAAAAAAGGAAGCTCCAGCCTTAAATTTGTAACAAATTGTAGTTTGAGAAGCGAAGAGCACTCTTGCGTGAACAATTTCAGTTATCAGCATGTCTGTTCTGAAACACAGACAGATAAGTTTGACTGCCATACAAGTACAGGCATCAATATTCTAACACTGAAATGAATATTCTACTCCTTCGATGCAGTGAGAAAAACACAGGTGGAGTATTGCATTACACATGAACCCCGCATGAATAATGAGTGCGGAGATGAGCCGATAGCACGGGCCTGGCCTGCTCTTTAAACTGATGAAGTTAGAAAAGGTGTAGCCGCTGACAAAAAAAAGAAAAGAGAGAACAATGGTTATGATAGAGCTGAGCTCCTGACCTGCATGGGGGATTTTATTTGAGTCAAAGTATTCTGCTTGTGTTTTTTTTTCCATTTCCTGTTTGAAGCCTCCCATAGGACTTACCTTTTATGGTGAAGCACCCCTGCTATTCATCCCTCCAACAATCCTGCATGTCTCATGCTCTTTCTTGGCACCAACACTCACAACACTGACTGCACAACACTGACAAGGCTTATGGGGGGTTGTGTTTAGCCTGTCATAAATATTTAGTAAATTTAAGTCTTATACGCCCATTTACATGGTCACACGGTCTGGCTTTATAGGACTAGTAATGAATCAAGGCGCGGTGCGCTAACAAGCACGATTTATGAAACTACTGCAGTGTCAGTCAGGAAAAAGAAAGTTTTTAGTTGTTTCACTAAATGTTTCCTCACAAAAGACTGACATTGAATTGATTCATCTGAGCATTTAATGACCATAGACACAACACAAACACACACACACTCCACCTGATCATGTGCAGCTGAGTGAGATGTCACAGGTGCTGTTAGTTTATGTGTGCATAATGCCAGGATCATTTATTTTCACAGTTAACAACTAATTTCAAGGTAGCAGCACAGCTCAGAGGGAAAGCGTCACACACCCTCTGGGTCAGCTTCTTTCAGAAATGCAGCTGCTGGGTTTCTCCTCATCCACGTCCACCTGCCTGCAGATCTCCTGGATGTCATCTCCCCGCATCCTCCTGCGTCTCCCCGTCTTCATACTCATAGTCCAGTTGGCCGTTCTCGTATTCCAGCTCTTCTCCCTCGTTAATAAATCCCTCTCTCTCCCAAACCAGCTCCTCGGTCTCATACTCAACCATTTCTTCATCATATTCGAGCTCAGCTCCATCGTACTCTGTGACTGGGACCTCCACATCCCCTCTTTCCTCCTCTTCCACCTCCTTCACGAGAGCTTCCTCCTCTTTTCCTTCCGTGTCCTCTATATCTGATGCAGGTTCGTTTGCAGATGGTTTTGGATTGGAACTGCTGTTCTTCAGGATGCCGTGAATCACCGGCTCCTCTCCGGCCACAGCCAGCTCCTCCGCTTCCTTCTCTGCAGCCTTTCGCTGCCTCTCCTTCCTGGCCTCGCGCGCCTCCAAGAACTCAGCGGCTCCTTCCCCAACCACAAGCACCTCCTCCCCCACGTTAGGGGGTTCGGTAACGGGGTTGTGGTCGTAGGAGAAAAGGCGCAGGGCCTTGAGGCGCCTCAGGCTGGGGAACTCTGATATTTTGTTACGGTCCAGGTCTAGGATTTCCAAGGCGTCCATGCGGAGCAAGACTTTGGGGAAGGTGTCAAAGCGGTTTCCATAGAGCCACAATCCTCTCAGAGCTTCCATGCGGCAGAGGTCGGCAGGCAGAGTTTTTAACCGGTTGTCCCCTATCTGCAGGGACTTGAGGTGGGGCAAGTCGTAGAGCTCTTTCGGAAATGTCTGGAAGTAGTTGCTCTCCACCCAGAGGCACCTCAGGCTCTGCAGGTTCCTCAGCTCCGGTGGGAGGCTCATCAGCCGGTTGCTGCCCAGGTAGAGACGGGTGAGGTTGGTGAGCTGGCACACGGCCGGCGGGACATCTTCCATCTTGTTGAAGTCGAGGGCGAGGATCCGCAGACCCTGCAGCTGGGAGAGACGCTGTCTGGGAGCGTGCGCAGGCTGTTCCCGCAAACATAGAGCTTCTCCAGATGCATCAGCCCAGAAACACGGGAAGGTAACCGTTTAAATTTACGGTAGCTCAGGTCTAACACAGGATCTCCACTCTCCAACAACTCCTCTACCCCCAACGGAAGTTCCTCCTCCACCTCCTCTTCCACCGCTTTATTCTTCTCTGGGATTTCTGCCTCCTCGCCATCTTTTGCCCCCTCTTCCTCCTCTTCACCATCACCCTTCCTGGAGGAGTTACCCATGCTGGGCCGAGCAGCCCCTGACTCTGACGTGAGTCAGGCCAGAGTCATTTGATGAGGCAGCGTCTGTGACAAGTTAAGCCTCTGCCCGCGAGCTACTGTTGTTGTGCGGTTGAACCCCCAGTCTGCAGACCGCATGGTGGTTCAAGGCAATTTAAAGTTATGCAGCCATTCAATGCAGTAATTTGTCCACTTTTTTTTTTCTTTGACCCTTCATCAGAAAAAAAAAACTGAACATGAATAAGCTATAGAGCAGTGGAGTAATAGTAGTGACAGCAGTAGGAGTAGTTGGGTTAACAGCAATAGTGCTGCTGATAGTTGAGCTGCTGCTGAATTGTTGTCCTTACCATCCCATCTTTGACTTTTAGAGGCTTTCAACGGAAAGAAAACTGGCCGCTTTTAGGTCACCTCCTCACGAGATCCACTCTGAAGGTTAGGAAGAAATAAAGAAGAGCCACTATAAGACTTTTGATAGTAATTTCACTCCATTTTTCCCCCCTTAGTCGCAGCTGTCGGGGGATAAACAGTTAATGAAAGTCCGTCCACGAGTTCATAAAGTTGCTCCCAGTTCGAGGAAGAGGTCCAATCCTGCGACAGGAATCTGCAGACTGACGACTGAGAGAGCGGCTCTGCCCATGAGGTCGGCCGCTTTTCTCCATCAGCGTGAGGCTTCAGTTCATCTGATGCCTCCCTCCCTCTGCAGCCCGAGCAGGGGAGAGCCGCGTCACATGGTCCGCGCGCGCGCGCGCGTGTGTGTGTGTCAGAAGTGGCCTGATCGAGGAAGAAAGGAAAGCAGCAGCCAGAAAAACAAACACACACACAAGAAAAAAACTCATCTACTCAGCAACTCACTTCCGCATTATGAGATGAAATTTAAAAACTTTTTGAAGGACTTTTCAGTTAATTATAGATATAATCTCTGTTCCTTATAATGTAATCTATGCCGTTGGTTACTTTTGTTAGACATGTACACTAATAACAGACGCACTACGCACGTCATTCATTGTATAAGGTAGACCTGTTTGTACCTGTTTGTACAATTGCAATCGTCAGATATGTAGGCCTAAATAATGCCTGCTAATTACTTATTCATAACTTTTATTTTGTGTAATCAGAGGCAGCAATATAGTACTGAAGCAAGGATATAAGTCAACAGATGAGATGAACTTAAAATTTATATATATATATATATATATATATTGTTACGCCGCTGCCACAGCCAAGCCCCCAGAAAGAGAAAGAGCTTACTATGGCGGTAGCGCCACACTGTAGAAAACAAAACAAACCCAGGAGCTGCAATGATCACGAGGCGAGTTAAAGAGCGGCTGCGCTTACCTGTGGCGGCGGCTAATGACCGGCTCCGGTATCCCACGAAGGCGTCCCCTCAAGGATATTCGAAGCGCCCAAGCTCAGCCCTCCAAGGCCGCCAGCTCGCGCCGGATGTTTACAGTTCATGGGTTAGTGTAGTGGAGAAAAGATATAGCGTCTTCACGTGGGAGTAGAAATTGTTTGCTGCTTGAGGAGTCCCGGCTGGTGCCTTCACAGTGGCGTTGTGCTGTTAAAACCTCAGCTAAGCGTCCAATACCTCTCGAAAAGGCACGCTACGAGATTACCAGTTGAGTGCACGACGACAGGTCACAGATTTACAGTGCGGGTTCTGGAGCGTCACCAAGCTTACTCTCCAGGAGGGTTATCCACTGTTCATTCCCCAACCCTGGCCAGGTGTAGCCTATTAATCAAGGTAGCTCCCGCCACACAATCAACACAGGAAGTGACTCTTGCCCTCTGGAGCACTGGGTAATGTAGTCCTCCCCAGATGCCACTCAAACAGTCAAGCACAGCCGCAGCACTCATGATCATAGCAGCTCAAAACAAAGATATAGAAGGAAAGAAAGACCCTCCCCATGCGGTCGTAACATTCCCTCCCCCTTATAAGAAAAAACAAAAACAAAGCGCTAAGCAAAAGTTGTTGGTTTTTTTTTTCCTTTCTCCATTTTATGATTTTTTAAAAAATTTTTATAACAAGGTATTTATTCATTTTTCTTAAAACCACAGGTCTTTCTTCAGTAGACCTAAAACCACAAAAATATCACCCAAGACCCAAATCTACCACGTATTAGTGGATAAATATTTACATAAGAATTAGGCCAACTTAGCCATAATTCGCTGTCTCATCTATGGCACGATAACTGGTATACCATGACAGTATGGATAAGACACACAGTTCCCAGACCATTTGTATGATCATCACCTTGCTGAAATGTCCCACTGCCTTTGAGAGGGCAGCTCCCCTGCTAAACCATCCTGGACATGACATAACCAGGTTCACCCTCTGGACAAAGCGTCCGCTATGACATTCAGCTTCCCCGGCAGGTGTTGGATCACTAGATTGTAGGGCTGTAACACCAAACTCCACCTAAACAATCTCTGGTTCTTCCCCTTGAACTTTTCAACAAAGACCAGGGGGTTATGGTCTGTATAAACCAACAACTCCTTTTGGCTACCTGCCACATAGAACTCAAAGTGCTGTATGGCTAATACCAGAGCCAACGCCTCTTTCTCAATGGTTGAATAGAGCCGCTGATGGGGATTCAGCTTTTTGGAGTAATAGGCTACAGGCTTTTCTATTGAGACTGGTTCTGGGGGTTCGGGTCCATCCTCCCCCCCATCAGGCTCGCTACTCTCCGCGGAGACTATCAGACACACTGGGCTTTCAGAATTCCGCTCGACATAAGATTTTAGCAGATTAATGTGGCACAATCTCGTCTTCTGTCTACGCTCTGGGGTACTAACAACATAGTTGCACTCACCCACACGCTTGACCACAGTATAAGGGCCACAAAACTTAAGCCCTAATTTAGGCTGATTCATCGGCAACAACACAAGCACTTTATCACCTGTCACAAAGGTGCGCTGCACTGCTTTCTTATCATATTGTTGTTTCATCTTGCCTTTTGCTGCCTGCAAGTTCTGCCTAGCCACTGCACAAGCTGACTGCAGTCTATCTTTAAAGGTAGCTACATACTGTAATGTATCACTTTGCGTATTCAACTCAATCAATTTCTCCTTCATCATCTTGAGTGGCCCTCGGACCTCATGCCCGTAGACCAACTCAAATGGACTAAAGCCTGTGGACTCATTGGTGGCATCTCTAATGGCAAACAACAGGAAAGGCATAGCCATATCCCAGTCCTCAGGGCACTCCATGCAATAAGCTTTTATTATAGTCTTGAGTGTTTGATGGCACCGCTCTATTGCTCCCTGGGACTGTGGATGATAGGCGGACGACATGACTTGCTTAATGCCCAGCTGAAATACAACTTCCTGAAACAAGTTAGATGTAAAATTAGTGCCTCGATCATGCTGAATTTCCTTTGGGAGTCCTACTCGAGAGAAAAACTGCAGCAAAGCTTCCACTACACCTCTGGTTTTGATAGTGCGTAACGGGACTGCCTCCGGAAATTTGGTGCCCACATCCATGATAGTGAGTAAATACTCGTTCCCTTTCTTAGTTCTTGGGAAGGGGCCTACGCAATCTATCATTACCCTAGAGAACGGCTCCTCCATAACTGGAGGGGGACTCAAAGGTGCAACCGGAATACTCTGATTGGGCTTGCCTACTAGTTGGCATGTGTGGCAGGATCTACAATAACTTACCACATCTCTACGTACAGTTGGCCAATAAAAGTGGCGCATCACCCTATCTTGTGTCTTCCGGACACCTAGATGGCCGGCCCAGGCGCTCTCATGAGCCAAACGCATCGCCTCATCCCTAAAGCTACCAGGTAACACCACCTGTGCAAGTACTGCCCAGTGTTCGTCAGCTGGGCGGCGCGGTGGGCGCCACTTTCTCATTAGAACCTCATGATGTAAGTAGTAACCGGTGGCTACCTCTTTGCTTTCTTCCAGGGACATGGCTGTCTTTCTAAGAGCCGCTATAGAGGGCTCGTTACACTGCGCTTTGATCAGGGCCTCTCGGGTAAATTGACTGCCTTCCTCAATTCCAGTTAACTGAGCTAGAAAGGTGTCGGATAGATTGACAAAAGGCTCCTCCACCTGAGCACTTAACAGTTTCTGGGACTGTGACCCAGACCTGGTCACAACACAGGCTGCAAAAACTTCTGGGTGCTCCTGCTCTAAGGCTACAGTCTGTGGTGCTTCACATGGTTGTTCCTGTATAATAGGGGTAACACTTTCACTCTGTGACACCTCTAACAGAGTGCCCTCCACGTCACTTGGGCGCACCCTACTCCCTGCCAGGTCGTTACCTAAAAGGAAAGTAATCCCTTTCACTGGGAGTGTGTCGATCACTCCTACGGCCACCACCCCAGTGACTAACTCTGTTTTCACAAAAAACCTATGCTTGGGAGCAGGAACATAACGGTCACCAACCCCTTTGACGATAATCGACACCCCGGTGGCTGTTGACGGGGGTAAATCCAGCACCCCTTTTAAAAGCAGTGAATGAGCTGCTCCAGAGTCTCTAAGCACCTTAACTGGTACCTCCTGACTGTCCTCTGACACTGCCACCACCCCTTGAGAGACAAACCCTTGGTAATCTTTCAATACTTCTTCCTCAGAGGGGTCCACAAACTTAGTGGGTTCCAGTACTTGAGGGAGAACACTTATACAGGCGATGGACTTACTAGCCTCCCTGTGCTGGAGTTTGCGGCAAGCAGACTTTATATGGCCGGGTTTTCGACAATAGAAACAATAAACCTCAGTTCGAGGGGGTCTCTCAACCCGTTTGAATTCAGGAGGAGGAGAAGCGCGTTCAGATTTAACATGAGGACGCTGACGTCGATCTGGAAACTCCTTAACGCCAGGAGCACGTCTTTCAGCTTCTTTATCCTGCCTGAAAGGTCTCCCCCTCTCTGATATGTTACAATGAGTGAGCTCGTACTGATCTGCTAGCATAGCAGCCTTTCTCACTTCTTTCACCTCAGTGTTATTTAGGTGGGTCTCAATTTGCGATGGCACACTTCTGTGAAACTGTTCCATAAGTTATAAGAGCTTTCAGCTCCTGAAAAGTAAAGGTTTTAGTAGAGGCCAGCCACCGCTCGAACACCAACTCCTGTTTTCTAGCTAAATCAAGAAAAGTCTCATCACTTTGTTTCATCACTTTGTTTCCTAAGGGACCGAAACTGCTGTCTGTAGGCCTCTGGGACCATCTCATAAGCCGCCAGAACAGCTTGTCTCACAATGTCATAATCCCTACTCTGTACAGCATCTAAGGATGCATAGGCCTCCTGGGCTTTTCCCACCAAAACACACTGAACTAACGTGGTCCATTTATCTTCAGGCCATTGCAGCTCTTTCGCAATCCTTTCAAATGCGTCAAAGAACACACTGACCTCATCATCATTAAACTTAGGCATTAGCCTCAGACAGCTGTTAAAGTCAAAACGGGCCTCATGCCTTCGCTGAGCCCGAGCAGTCTCAAGATGCAACTTTTCTCTCTCAAGATTTAACCGAGCTCGTTCAAGCTCAGCTTCCTCCTTTAGCCTCTCTTTTTCTTGCCTTTTTGCCTCAGGGTCCGCAAATACCCATATTGCATGAACCAAATCTGGCTTTTTTGTCTCTTCTTCAGCCTCAAGCTCAAGATACTCCATTAACTGCCATAACTTATCCTTAGACAGCTTTGTTAACTTACCATACGTGATATTTTCATAAAACTCCTCTGGATCAAACTCAGCCATTTTACACAGTGGTAGAAACACAACCAATTGGCCGTTTAACAAACAGTGGCCGTCAACCAAAACACCACAGTGACCAGCTGAAACGCAACAGGCGAACTCTGCGATCCTCTACCCGAGGTATCACTAACGTTGTCTATAACACAACGCAATACACAGCATCACCCTCGGATGCTGCACCTTGCCGATATGCGTACAGTTTAACCCACAATAACTCACAACTACAGCTTTTCTCTGCTATCCTAAATATAGCTAGCCAAATTAGCTGCAAAAACCCGCTTTTCCTATGACGTCACGTGTCACAAAACCACAGCACAGCTGTTCAACAAACAGAAGACTTAAACCAAATACACCGTATTAACTTACCAAGATACACAACTTCAACACGGTATACACAGCTCTCCACTAGTCACGGCTAAGTGACTCCACACCAGGGTAAATCCCTTAAAGAATATTGAAAACGCAGCTAACTTGGTAATTGAACGTTTGCCTCGACTATTGATATTTATTCACACAATCAGAATTTTAATTCGAGTTAACGTTACGGGTGGAAACCAAGGTTTCCTACTTCCAGGCCGACACACAGTCAACCCCACCCGAACCCCGAATCAGCTTCTGTTTGTGAGTAACTAAGTAACTAGTCGGCTAATAAGGTTTGCTAATTAAATTAGCCTCCTTATCGCCTGGCTACGCTGCCTGTTCTTTCCCGGACGTGAGCCCCCAATAATGTTACGCCGCTGCCACAGCCAAGCCCCCAGAAAGAGAAAGAGCTTACTATGGCGGTAGCGCCACACTGTAGAAAACAAAACAAACCCAGGAGCTGCAATGATCACGAGGCGAGTTAAAGAGCGGCTGCGCTTACCTGTGGCGGCGGCTAATGACCGGCTCCGGTATCCCACGAAGGCGTCCCCTCAAGGATATTCGAAGCGCCCAAGCTCAGCCCTCCAAGGCCGCCAGCTCGCGCCGGATGTTTACAGTTCATGGGTTAGTGTAGTGGAGAAAAGATATATAGCGTCTTCACGTGGGAGTAGAAATTGTTTGCTGCTTGAGGAGTCCCACGGCTGGTGCCTTCACAGTGGCGTTGTGCTGTTAAAACCTCAGCTAAGCGTCCAATACCTCTCGAAAAGGCACGCTACGAGATTACCAGTTGAGTGCACGACGACAGGTCACAGATTTACAGTGCGGGTTCTGGAGCGTCACCAAGCTTACTCTCCAGGAGGGTTATCCACTGTTCATTCCCCAACCCTGGCCAGGTGTAGCCTATTAATCAAGGTAGCTCCCGCCACACAATCAACACAGGAAGTGACTCTTGCCCTCTGGAGCACTGGGTAATGTAGTCCTCCCCAGATGCCACTCAAACAGTCAAGCACAGCCGCAGCACTCATGATCATAGCAGCTCAAAACAAAGATATAGAAGGAAAGAAAGACCCTCCCCATGCGGTCGTAACAATATATATATATATATATATGTATATATATATATATATGAAGTACATATGTATATATATGTACTGCATATACAGTAGTTGTCAAGCCATTCACCATTTTCTTTGCTTTCCACCATAGATTTTGCATTTGACTTCGGTCCAGACTGACCACTGACATTATATGTCTTTCTGGAAGGAACATTTTCATGCCTTCTGGCCTTCGGCGTTATCCATACCTGTTTAGTCCTATCCAGGGTCACAGAGATCTACTGGAGTCCATCCCAGCTCTCTTTGGGCAAAATGAAGGGGTCCAACCTGGACAGGTCTCCAGTCCATCACAGGGTCACATATAGACAAACAACCACGCACACTCACAATCACTCCTGCGGGCAATTTAGAACCACCAGTAAACCTAACATGCATGTTTTTGGACTGTGGGAGGAAGCCGGAGTACCCGGAGGAAACCCACACAAGCACATGGAGGACATGCTAACTCCACATAGAAAGGTTCCCCGCTGAGGTTCGAACCAGGAACCTTCTTGCTGTGAGCCAACAGTGCTGACCACCAAGCCACCGTGCTGCCCCCTTTGGCATTATCACCCTGAAAAATGACGATGTCATCAGTAATTGTGGAAATTTGCATGTTTTCTTCAGGCAGTTATCACCATTCATCTCATTGAAATGACCCCAAACAAAAGCTCCAGCATCACCACCTTTACTCAATGCAAATTCATAATTCATCACCCAGTATCACTTTCATCCAGTCATGCTCAGTCCACAACTGCTTTCCTTTAGCCCACTGTGATCTTGCTTTTTTCAGTCTGGGTGTTAATGATGGATTTCGTTTGACTTTTCTCGATGTAAATCACATTTCCTTTAATGGATTTCTGACAGTGTGGTCACAGACATTGACTCCAGGTCCTTTATTTCATTTGGTCTGCAACA
Source organism: Hirundichthys speculiger (assembly GCA_018398805.1). Lineage (NCBI taxonomy): Eukaryota > Metazoa > Chordata > Actinopteri > Beloniformes > Exocoetidae > Hirundichthys > Hirundichthys speculiger. The sequence goes on along the minus strand of JAGFBZ010000082.1, from coordinate 2,384,001 downwards.
CATCCTTAAAAAAGTTCAACTGCAAACGCATCCTATGTTGTGCAACAACTTGAGGTCTTCTTTATGGCAGCTTACCCAGTTGTTCCTCGGCCATGCCTCTGTTGTGTGCGCAGATGGAGGTTTGCATATGATGGGTGTCTATGGAAAAGATGTTATCTTGAAGACCGCATTTGCTGCTTTAAAATATTAATTTTACTTTTAATTTTCCTCAGTGCTGCTAACACAGAACTATAAATGGTTCTTGAGGTTTTCTGACTCTTCAGCTTAGACTTTGCAGCCCTGAAATTCACACACTAAAATTCCCAACTTGAGCCATTATTTGATTATTTAAATGTTGGAAATTAATTCACAATATCATTATATTATGCTTTGATGACCTTGTGCTCTATCGGCAGACAAATATGTAAACCCCTTCCTATCTTTCTGTGGGGTTCACTGTTTTAAAACATAATAATTTTTCACACTTAATATGACAAAGTGGAGATCCTCTGTTCAACTTTATGACTCAAAGACTTTTATGGATACTGTTTTTGTACTAAATCATGTCTGTTTGAAATATGAAATAATATAATTACTATTATTTATAAATTCATTAATAGCTCTAAAAGCCCCTGCTGCAACTTTGTCGTTGGATCGTGCTGCAGACCTGAAGTGCATGAATGCATGTTTATCAACAAAAAAGTGAAGCCTGACAAGACAGAACATTAGATATCTTGGGTTCCTGCTTTCTGTGATGAAATAAAAGTCAAAGTAAATGTGAACAATCACTGAAGTTCTTTTGTTTGTTTTTCAGTTTATATACATTACAAAACAGTTTGTGGTGTGTAATGTAAGTGTACTTTCACACTTGCAACTCTGTGTACGTGTCTAAATTCTAAACTCTAGATCTCTGCATGTGAACCGCTGCACTACTCCGATCAAACACGGGGCCATCTTGATTGTTTGACAGTTTGCAGTTGTGCAGCAGAAAGTATTTTTCCGTAATCCCACATAGTGAATTCAGAAAATGTGACACTGCTTTTGCTTTGTAGGAGGTTTCAGAAGTCCCGCACCAAAACAGTCCTAAAAGTTAGTTTTAACACATATTATTGCTCCATATGTGTATGCTGTTCACCGTCATACACTGACATGTCCTCATATTCTACACCATTAAGTGGTGCTATTTATATAAAAACATGCTAAATTCAACCCTCATGGCAGCTGTTAATCCGCATAATAAGTTTCCACAGACATATTTTAACTTTTCTCATTTAACTTATGATTCTCATGTAGTTTGACTGAAGTAAAACTTTTAACACATGATTTTCACAAAAGTACTAAAAACCAACTCAAGCAAATGAGACAAAAAATATTGTATTTAGTCTTTATTGATTAAATAATTATGCAATAGTGAAAATATTATGAGCACTGGACTCATCTCCAGCAGCCGGTGTGAACCTTTGAGTCAACAGAAAATCTGAAAATGCTTTAGATCATATTTATGGAAATTATATTTATATAG